>JAGVSQ010009108.1:0-13861 GCA_022683975.1 Rhyacophila evoluta | reverse complement strand
CAGGACTATCCTGCCAGTAGTCATGCCTTTATTTTTAACAGTGGATAGGTTCATTAGTGAGTGGTATCGAAATTAGATATTCAACTGGTATTAATAATATAATTATCATAATAAATTAAATGTCTGAATTCTGATCTTTTTTCTGAAGAAAGTAGAATTATAGACTGTGTAAATGAAAATTAATTCACCTATATAAGAGAAAAACGATAATAAAATATAAGTTTATTCATCAAAATCGTAGTATGATAATAGAGATATTACTTTGACATACATAATCAAAAAAAAAAAAATATGGCTGACAGGAGACTGTGAATTTATTTATTTGCCGGATTTAAATCCGGCATAAAACCATATAAAAATTCTCGCATGTTTTTTTATTGATATTTAAATGATTGATAATGACTAATTATGATAATTATACATATATCTATTTAAGTTTTATTAAACATTCACTATTACGTACGTATTATTGTTGTATTACTCCGTGAGCTTAAATCTCTGAAGATTTAATATTTTTATGGACAAGCATAATAAATACCTAAGTAATTGAATGAAAATATATTTTCGTAAAAATCTGTCAAGTCTTCACATCATGGAGATCCGTGTGGTACACATTTGAAATGGAAATATAAAAAAATACCAACACATAAATTATCATTAAACTCTCATAAGAGAAGCTCTCATGAGCTTTTTTATTTACGCTAATTCAGACTGAAAACTTTTTTCGTTCTATATTTTAATTACGCTACATGGAGTGAAATTTCCCTCAAAAATAAATACGCCTCACTATCGGGGTCTATCGTACGGCTGGGACTGCGGTGGAAATTTGTTCTTGGTGATTTGTCAGAGGCGGCGCAGGGCTTTATGACGTTTTGAGCGGTTATATATATTTTTTAAAAACATATCGTGACGGCGCGTCCCCAGTGCGTAGTTTGGAAGTATCTTGCTAGCAAGCGATGCCCATTTTGCTGGGATTTTTTTATTATTCGGCTTCATCATTGTTTACTTCACACCGCTCGTTCGTTTTAATATAATTCTACGGAGTCTGTTTAAGTTTTTTTTGCCCTAGCTCGTGTGGCGAAAATAAGCAATAAGTTAAAATATTGCATTATTGCTTTTTATTTTTGTGTGGAGTTCATATTTTTTTATTTAGAAGACAATTTGTATGAAAAATAGAGATAAAGTTTATCTAATAGATATTATTTATTGCACGAAAAACATTTTAAATGGGTGAAATAAATGATCTCACAGACTAGCTTTTTTAAAAAAATTTTCACATACCTAACGGTTGTTAAAAACTTAATAAATATTTCATTTAATAATATGCATAAATTTTTTTCTAAAATTGAAAAGATTTGTTTCTTAAAACATTTATTTCAATTGTAATATGCTTGTTACAATTTCTTTCTTAGTATTAAAAACATAGTTTATGTAATTTGACACATATATATTTAGAATATATTATTGTATATTGTATAATATTAACAAAATGACACTCGCTCTTTGAAGTAATCAAAAACTCTAGTACAAATTATATGATCGTAAAGCTAACTAATCAACCGACAAGAATAAATGCGTACATGTGTGTATTAAATACATAACTCGATCTCATAATGGTATCTATAAAATAAAATTTCATGAAAGATTATTGTGAATCCAATACTAAATGCTTGAAATAATCAAAAAAAACTATCTACACCACAACATTATAGATGTTGAGCTCTTCAAACAGGGAAGAAGAGAGCATACTTGTGTAATAATATTGAATTGAATATAGCGAGTTGAAGAAAAAATGACTGAGTTTTTAGCTAATACTTTTGATTTTGGATGTAAATCTTTATGGACTATGTAGTGTAATAAATATTATTGATAATATAGTGTTGTAGTGATTTAAAAAATCTATTTGCGTCAAAATATTATCAAATAAAAAAATTATACACCAAATAAAGATTTATTCATTTATAATTTTTACGTGAACTTTACGTTTAAAGTTTTTAAGTGAATGCATACAATTTACTTTAATAAATTATTCATTCAACGAATTTAAATTCTTACTTACAATATATAATATTATATAAATTAATCGTTCTACCTCACGTATTGAAGTGACGACTAGAATTGAAACGACGTAGATAAGACGATAAATTGCATTAGTATCTTGGAATTATTCCTAGTAAATTCTATTTTACACCCTGAATCAATGGTGACATCTTTCAATGCTTATAGCATCGTCTCCATTGAGTCATCTCGTGGGAGTTACGCCGCCCTTTGAAATGGATTTCAGTGAGAGATAGATACGGGTAAAGAGTCAAAGCTTAAAATAATTTATTATATGGCATGTAAGCAGCTATGCACTTTTAGGAATACGTTCATTCACCTCTCACTAACCATGGTTATGTTTCTGGAAAGTGTTTAACAAAAAATATCCTTAAATGTGATTTATAAACGAAAAAAAATATTATTACAGTGATACAATTAAAATTTGAAACAATTATTATTTTTACTCGCGTTAAGTATATTGTAGGGTATTCACTACATTAATTTATTTATATTTTATGATTATATAATATTATGAACCTAAAATATCAAATAGTAATTAGACTTTTTATCAGATAATGCAGGACTGATTGTCCATTGGGTTAAGTAATTGTCTGACAAGCAATTCTTGTGAAAAATAATCAGCTAAGCACATCTTCACACTGTGATATATATGTTCTATTTTCGAAGTGAATATGATATAAAAAATATACTTAAGGTTTTTTTACTAGATTCGGCTGTCAACCAATTGATCAATCCATTGGATATTGGGCTATAAGACCCAAACCCGTAACTATCAGTACCCATTAACGATCTTTTACATCAACCCCCGGGGAGAATTTGAACATCTTAAATTTCATGTTCGTATTAGGTCAATATGCTTTACTTCTAGAATGGGTATGGTAAAAAATAATTAAAGATATAAATTAACGTCACTGACGTAAAAATTTTATCTTACTCGAAATAAACACTATCACATCCACAATAACTTTACTTACTACTTTAATTATTTTATAATTAACTTATCTGATTGCTTTCTTTTCATTTATAATTACTTCTCTGGAGGCCATTTCAGGGCGACGATCTTCTAAGTCTAAGTTTTGTTAATGGATATTTTGAGTGACATATCACGATTTATATTTCCTCTTTACTCTTATAATGCAGGAACAACCCGAATAATCTCAAATAGAAATGCCCATTTCTGTTAGCCTTAAACTTACTGATTTAGGGTAGCAAAAAAGCATTGACAATATCTTAAATGCTTTCGTTTTGTAATCGAATTCAAACACTCTCAATAAACCACTCTGTTCATTTTATGTAAACGTTGGGGCGAGATTTTATGAAAATTGTTTTGTAGAATTCATAAAAGCTTAGACAATTTAGAATAATCGAATTCCCCTTTAAAATTATTAGATTGTTGTAAATAATTTTATTTTATATACCTAGAATTACTTTTTATCATTTATTGCATTTTAAAATTACCCTATACGTTTACACTAGCCTACAATATTAAATATTGTTTTATAATTTATTTTCCCGATGGTAACACATTATACTTCAATAAAAGTAATTTTTACAATCACTTATTCCAGATTTATATAAGCTACGAAAAAAAAATGTTATTATGGTTGAAATAGTCAAACTTTTATATGAAAACTTTGTTGCTATTTTTTTATACAGTGCCCTATTAGTCGGCTTGGTCTGGAATAGATTCAAACTCACACATACATTAAACGATATTAAGAGTAACAATACAAAAGTATAAATATTTATTTTGACAAGTATTGTCTAAATTTATGTATATTTCAACTTAAAATTAAAAAAACTATTGCAAAATTTACAATTTATGTCAATAAATTATTGTCATTAGTGTGATGACAAAAAAATGTTAGTCAAGTGTTTCAATTTCAGACATGATTACTAAAAAGAGTCTTTTTAAACCAGTTTTTAACATTTAAATCACCATAAGTTTAGGGAACATAACGAAATAATATACAATACATGTATAATTTAAATATAAGTTAGAGAAAGCGTATAAATATCAATATTCATTCTTTGTGTTCAGAAGTTTAATTAGAAGTGGTATCCGTTGATAGAATTAATCTCTTTATTGAAAGTTTTCAAATAAATACTTTTTATATAATATGCAAAAAAACGGTTGTTTTTAATTTTTTTGTATTATTTTACTAAATTTATTTAAACATAATTTTAGGATGTTAGTTTTGTTGTTTTAATTTTATAAATGTTGAAATATCATCAGTTTTAAATATATGATGAAACTATGATATATTTTTACAATATGTATGTCGTTTTTAATATTTATATGTTTTTCTAATTAGTAAAAACTATCCTCCAGATTTAATCATTGAATTCGCATATACTTAAAATCTTCTTTCTAATGTATAAAAAATATCAAATTATACATTATTCGATTGAATTAAAAGTTAATTATAAAAAACGACATCTATTGTTACTGAATAAAACTTAAATTGCATATTCTTAATGACTGCTGCTTAATCTGCTTCACTTCACCTTAAACAAAAAATGTTTTGTTAGCACGTTCGTAAATACAAACAAATAACTCAGCGATATAAAAGTATGAGTTGATAGTTTGATTTATAAGCTTACAAAAAACTTTGTATATTATAGCCTTCAACTTAAATAGCTTTCATTCATAAAAGTAATTGTAACGATATATCAATGTCACCACATGGATAAGAAAGTATTTTGCACTTGACTCCGACAAAAGATACAGTGCAGAATTTTTAAAACGCGCTGCACGCAATTTGAAACACCTTATACGTTAATTGTATGCAAAAAATATAAAAGATTTGGAGCGAAGCGTAAAAATATGTATCTTTGAAAGTTTTTAAAATATGTTTGTTCTGCAAAAAAAGAAATCTGAATTGTGTATTGTATTTTTTAACTGAAAAATGACTAGTCTAGCACCTAATGGAGTTTGTTAGTAACACTCAGAGAGTTGTAAATTATACTTTGAAAAAATCTTTTGATTTATTTTTTACCGCTTTGCTTTCGTGTAGAGAATAACTAATGTTAAATACAGTCTACGACAATATTGTGGTTCTTTGACTTGAATTTTTGTGAGGATTTCAGACACTGGACTCTCTATAGCAAGAGAAAATACAATATAAACTTGAGAGAGTACTTTAATAGATTTCTTTAGCCGTTAAGTTTTTTTGCCTGGATAGAATGTTTCATTGGTAGCTTACAGCTTAGTACACGCGCTTCGCATCCAGGGAATGCGATTTTGATTCTTACAACTACCGGATTGTCCTGCCAAAAGATAGGACTGGGTGTTTATTGAGTCGAGCAATTGTCTGAAAAATAATTTGTCAAGATATGTCTTTACATTGCAGAAATTCGTATACTTTATTTTCAAAACGGGCATCTTTTCACTGCGTAAATTCATATGCTCCATCTTTGGGGCGAACGCGGCTTGAAAATATAATTAGGTGTAACAAATTTAAAGCACTCTACAATGATACACTAAGAGTGTTTAAAAAGATGGAGTTAGAGTACGTGGAATAAAGCTCACTAGATTTATTGAATAAACACAGATTTCTACCACCAGTTGTGTCAATCTATATCAACTGCCAAATGAATGAAGTGAAATGAATGAAATATACTAATGAAGATATTTTTCTTCCTCTTAAGATAGTAAAATAGTTTACTATTAACTTTTTTACGATATTATTGAAAAAATCTTTTACAAAAATGTGTTCACGATATCATGTCAGAGTATCTTACAAGGGGGCTGTGAATTAATTTAAAACTTATATTTATTATATGAAGCTAAAGACCATCATTGTGATAAATGGCAGCGTATTTACTTAAATTTTATCAGCCGCCACCCAGACAAGAGCCAAACAAAGCGTCATACAAAGCAGTGGCCGTTTATCAGCGATGAAATAAAATAGGGATTGATAACATTTTGGCACGAACGTATTATAAATTTTAAAGTCATATTAAGACAAAAAACAATTTTACTTACACTATATATTTAACTGAAAAGATTTATTAGAACTTTATCATGCAATTTGGCAAAAATTAACCTTTTTTATTTTTTTATTTTTTATAATGTATCTAGTAATTTATATTTAAAACGGCGTGTTTTTTAGAAAATAACAGTCTTTAACAGTGCGAAATAAATGGCAAACAAGTTTTGCAATGAAAACATTTTGTTTTTCACTAATTATTTCACATTTATATTAGTTTCATTAACTGAGTTACAAGACATACTAATAATGCGATGTAATCCATTCAATTCGCACAACCTCCATAAGCATACTGAACAGATTGTCAGCATTCATGTTTCACGAAAGATAATATGTTTGGTCAAACTGATGATTATTTGCATATACTATCATCAATGATGATTTATTATTAATCTTATCATCATGGTAGCTCGTTTATAAGCTCAAATGATTTAAAATGTGATATATTCACACATTTTCAAAAAAAAAATCCAAATCTGAATACTTTATGAGTTAATTAATACACTGATAGTATTTGCATACAATAATCCTCAAGAATTTTTCACAGAATCTACACATCCACGTTGTTAACATTCAAAGCTTATTGTTAAATAAATCTATCTATTATTATAAAAATACTATTTTCATAACCCGGGTTAACCTGACATAGATTCAAATTTATCTCGTATTAATTATAATTCATTTTATTTATCTTTCTGTTACAAATTTATTTCGATGTTTGGTTATTTATTATACACTTTTTTTCATTTTAATCATCGGCTATTAACAGTATGAATAAAAACTTATCAAAAATAGTTGATAGATCGTTCCAATTACATTCGGTTACCTTTGTAGATGTTAAAATTTAAGAAAAATTACGGTTAACTTAAAAATAAAATGTGCAAATATCACGTCATTACTCTATAGTTTGAAGAAAATTGATGTGTCGGACAGATTTTTATAGTATACTATAGATGTAAACAAATAGTAAAAGTTTATGCTTAAATGATTAACTGATATAAGGTATTTAAGTTTTACTGTTTTTTTAGTATATGGATGAAAGATAATGGCTGAAAATAAATACTTACATAAAGATATTTTTGAATATCCTACTCCTGGATATAAAACCTCACTCTGAATAATGGTATACGTCAGCTGTTAACCGTGCAGATTTGACAGTGAACATAAATTTCCAGTTCGAAAGAAGCTTTTCAGATGAAGTATCGCCTGTATTGATCGCTTATTGTTTTTTTCTTCTTTTTGTATTTGTTTTATTTAAAAATGTTTATCCGTGAGTAATGCCTGGAGATTACCGGAAAGCTGAATTATCTGTAAAATTTTACGAACATTCTTTATTTGGTAACTTATTTTAAAGCGAATTCAGAATCGAGGATAAAAACTTTATTCGAGGTATTATTATGAGCTAGCATTTTTTTCATTCATGGCGTATTGTAGTACGAAATACAAGTTTTACTTTTAATCACAAAATCAATCAAATTAATAATTACACCATGATATTTTAATAATACACACTACTCAAATAGTTTAATGACTGACAAATTTATAAGCAATTTAATATTTAAAATACAAGTTTAATTTAATATTTATAGTGCCATCTATATTTTTTTTTTTCGACATAGTATAATAAAGTTATATTATGGCTTTAGAAAAGCTTACATGTTTATTCAGTAATATTTAATGTATGATTTCTCTCACCACACAAATTTACGATGTACTTATACAATTAAAGGATGACGGTATGACCTGGGAAGATACCAGGCGGCTGGCAGGTGGCAGAGAATCTTGGAGGCGTCATGTGGTGGCTGTATGCTCCACATGAGAAGTTTTTACATTAATGACAAAATAATGCGTCATATACTACACAGCAAAAAAAAAATACAAGAAATAAAAAAAAACTCTATAATCAATAAATATCAGTAAATCAATTTCCGTTATATGACAAAATTAAAATATGTTAGTTTTTTCAATAGTGTAAAATTTATGTAGAAATACCTACATAAAATGTATACTTTATGACTTGAGCAATTTACACGTATTTTTTTATATATCTATACACCACGTGCTTGGCAACTAATATAGTCAAAATACTTAGTTATTTTATGAATCCCAGAATCTTTTCATGATTTCTCTATAATTTTAGTCCGTCTCTAGAGAAAGGTCGTGAAAGGCAACGCATTGAAATGGCTGAAAGCGTCCGCAATCAATTCGTCCCTAATTTATATTGCTGATGAGTAATTAATTAGGGTTGGCTCCATTATGATAGCACCATTGTCTATGAAAAACGATACAGTGCTCTAGCGGAGGTACTAATTAACTTTGCTAGATTTGCAAAATCATATCCAAGAATAATCATGATAGTCATTTAAAACAAAGTTTAAATAACTAAGTAATTTAGTTTTAGGGGTATTGTTTAATTGAATCACCCTATATTTCACTGTGCTTGTACAATTTATTTAATTAATTTCTTATATAGCTCATGTTTGTTATTTAACTGTTTTAAAATTGTTAATTACACCAAATACTGACATCTCTTGTCTCATTAATTTTTTGTTAAATAAATTTTACCTTCCACTCACTTGGGATCAATACTCAACAATGTTTTCGGCTTATAAAATATTCATACAGCGAAAAAGTTATCTAATCAAATCAAATGATATTTATGTAGTGCATGTATTCAATTGTTTTTATTCTAGTGTAACAAATAACTACGTGTCTCCGTGGCAGCCGAGATGTTAACATGCTCGCTTCCTATCCGTGTAGTGTGGGTTCGATTTCAATATCTGTCCGATTTAAAAAATCTATAAATGCTGGACTAAATACCTATCCAGTTAAGCAATTAGCTGATAACTAATTCCCTTGAAAAATAATATTTCAAGACATGGCTTAAGATTACAGAGATTTTATATATATTACATCATTTCTGGAAGCGAAGTCGTCGCACTGTGTACATTTATATTACTCTATATCGTCGTATTACTGGCAAAAGACGTTAAAATAAAAAAGTGAGTTTTGAGATAATCAAGTTTTAGTGTTTAAATCTCTCTGTTAAATACATTTTACGATTCTTAAGGTGTAATGTATTATTTGATAGAAATTGTCGTAAAATGTATTTAGCAAAGAGACTCAAACATTGAAACTCGACTATCTCAAAACTCATTTTTTTACTTTAACGTCATTCGGGTAATATTTACACATTTCCATAGCTACAAATGTATTGCTCTGTATCAAGTAAAATCGTTGCGCTTCTTACACCTTCTTATTTTTTTAGCTCTCACGTTACTTTCAATGTTTTACTTTCTTCTAGAAATTGTTTTTTCTCGTCTTTTGCAATACACTTTACTTTATTGCGCCCCCCAATAATATGTCCCGCCTTCCTTCATTCGTTCGCCTGTGGCAACCTGGTAGCTACGCCACTGTTTCTACACAACGTATTAAGTTTAGTTAAGAAATTCTCACATGACCTAGGAAAACCCAAAACCACTGGAGAATTTAAAAAAAAACTCTAAAGACGTCGTATAACGGCGTTATATTTTGTATTGCGAGCATATATGGCAAAATAAGAATATACCCTTGAGCGTTTTACTCAAAATAATTTTTCCAAAAAATATCTTTAAAACGATATTAAATTTACTACAAAGTGAAAAACTTCCAACAGAGTGCGACAATTTATGAAAATCCAGTATACCTGAGTACGTGATAAGATTTTGGTTAATTTTTTTTCATTTTATTAGATATTTCTGTCGAAAATAATTTATCGCTTTTAGTTATCAAAGCTCTAAAATACGCCTTATTAAAACTATATATAAGAAGAGGCAGGCAGATGTAGGACACTTTTAGTCAGATTATTAGATATCTCAAATGAAGGAAATAAAAATATCAGATCTTCTCGGTGCCCATCCTAGATAAATGAGTCAGGAAACTGAAAGCAATAACAGCAGGGTCCATATAGGAAAGAGGTAGAGAAAAAAAGATGTAGGACATTTAGTTGTGAGACCGTTATCGCTAAATACAAAACCTGAAACACAAACAACTTAGCCAATATATCGTTGTTTAATAAGATGTCTATTTTTCTTCTACTTTTATTTGAAAATGAGTTGATATATACATAATATATTATATTGGTTAAATATAAGTTTCTTTATCGCGTTAGACGCGAGGGTTGCAAAAGCTAAAACTTTCGCGGGTCGCCGCGTGATGGATGCCATCGCGTTTGTATTTGTCGGGAGGCATGGTAGGAGCAACCATACAGCCGCCTACTACATCAGCGGTAATTAACTTTTTAGGGCGGGAATACTAATATGAAAAAATGAATGTGAATGTTCGTTACATTTAAAGCTTTTAAACATTAAATACCACGTGAGCATATATTCAACACACACAAATCGCTCATTGGTTTACTTTATAATTAATACAAATTTAACTAGAAAAGGTTTTATCTTATATCTACCGATTTATTTGCTAGTAGTATTCATTAATAAATTAGTCTTAAATCTTATATCGTTTTAAAAATAGCCCGAAGTACATCTCGTGAATAATAAATTTAAATGATTCCACGAGAAGTGAAGTGAGCCAAGTAATAAGCCGCGAAACTTGGTGATTACAAGATTCCACTCCATACACAACTATTTACTTTCCTAAAATGACAGTTAGCTCATTGAAAAATTATTACATATTTATCGTTTAATAATTAGGTGTTTCAATAAAAAAATTACCAAACATTGTCAGTAGTATGATAAATAAAATAGCTAACGTTGATCTAACGTCGTTAAGTTTGCGACTAACCTAATCTCATTTAACGGATTTATAATAATTTTGGTGTGAGATGAAAATATTACAGCATTATCAAATTGCCGTACTAAGTTCGATGAGAACTTTTTTAACTATATCAAAATTAAGCCAAACCACAACTTGCAAACAAATATTTACTTTGAATCTATTCTAAGATGATAAATGAGTAATTTTATAACTTTTATAACTTTTATTTTATGTTATATTTTTTATTGCGTATCAACATGAATTATGTGTAAATGTGTAATAACATATATGAATGATTTTTAAATTATATTAATTATTCGCTAATTTGAGTAATTACATTGCCGAGTTAATTTGATTAAATTGCACATAGAAGCTTTTAAAAAATTAATAAAGAGCTTTTTACAATTAATCACATATACAGGTATGGACAGTAAAGAGATTTCTCTATTCATAAAAATAATACCTTATTATCAAAGCATAAAAGATCTTCAAAGTCATTTACTTAGTATTTCAATGTATTGTTTTTTTACCGATTAAACATTGTATCGTCCTTAATATACTTATACATAACTATTATACTACAGTTGTTAATTTATATTGATTAAACAATTAATTTAATTAATTTATGCGTATTCTTTGCTAATTGACTACTCCTGTTTTCAGATTTAACCAGCATTTGTTGCAAAATGGCACGTGTCCTGCCAAAACTAATAGATGGCTGACAGGGCTCTGCGGAATAACGGGAATTGCGTCAATGGCATATGAATGAGATATTTTGTTTCTGAATAACAACCGGTACAATTTTTTCTGCGTAAATGAATCAATTGTTCCATTGATGACGTATTATGTTAGTATTAATTTCAAAACGTTATATTTATCTTCTCGGCAGCGGAAAAGTTAGCGTGCCCGATCTGAAGTTGTATATTGCGAACTAGATTCCCACAACTGCTGGATTTAAAAGACATCTAAAAATGCAAGGCTTAATGAGTTAGGTAACTGACTAGTTGGAGAAAATAAAATCTGTCAAAGCACGACACCATTATTGTTAAGATCTTTTTATTTCAGCTCCGTAGCAAACATGTTTTAGTTAAAAATTTATCTTTTTCACTTAGATTTATCTCGATTATATCTATCAATCTTTAAATTACATTTACTTTCGAAGATTCCTGATTGAATTTTTGATACCGAAAAATGACTAAAATAAATTTTATTTGTACTTCTCTTTCTCTTTCTTAGCAATATATTGTTTAAGTTACATTTTGAAGTAAAAGGTTTATTTTATTCTAACTGATTATTAAATGCTAATTTTTATATTCATACTGCAATAAAAAAAAAGTACCATGTTCGCTCCCAAAGTGGAATATATGCATCTTCGCAATGTGAAGACGTCTTGACAGATTATTTTTCACGAGAATTATTTGTCACACAATTATTTACCCCAATAGGTATCCAGATTTGCATGTTTGGATTTATAAAATCTAACAAATGAGAATCGAAACCACATTCTCCGGATTACTAGGCCCGCACGCTACCAACTACGCTAACGGGGAAGAAAAAAATATATTAAATTTTTTTCTACTATATCTGGTTTCAAAACAAGATAATCTCTCTTGTATGGTTTCTTCAGAATACTTTATCATCCGGCAATTGCTTTAAATTTTCCCACGTTACGGTAGTATACCTTAATTTTGACAATATTGTCAATAATATCCGGTCTTTCTTAATGATTACATATTGTAAGAAAAGCACACTCTTCCATGACATTCACAGCAAGTGCTTAACAAGTATCTAGAGCTTCCTGCATTAAAGCTAACCACTGTCATAAGTACGATTTCAGTAATAAAGTGAAACCCCTAATCCATTTTCGCCTAGATAGTTTTAACAAAAATGTACAATGATTTGTTTTTAACGTAAAAGTTTTTTTAGTTACACTATTCAGAGACCGTAAAATTAATGTTTCTACTTAACAGTTTAACGGCCGCGATTTTTCGCTAAATTTTACACGGTTGCCTGCAAAATTGCCGAGAAATTTACAAAAAAATTAAATGATATACCACCATCTCTCGTTAATATTCGCAAGCAAACTTTATTGTAACCCAGATATTTCTCATATAAAAGATACATATGACGTAGTATTTACATTGAGCCTATGGACTGCATGCTATTAATTAATATTATACGCAAATTTTTACAAAACTAAATTTGTGATGTAATTTTTTAGTCTATGTGTATAAATTTTGATGTAACTGAGAGTTGTTTAGTTGGTTAATTAATCTTCAAGTTTATTTAAAAATATGATATTATATACCAACAATAATAATTATATGAAAGAACTTTATTCATTGAGCTTTTTGTTAGTATATAACTCGAAAGTTGTGCGCTGATTTGCGCTAAGCCTAAACTAAGCACATAGTAAAGAATTCCCAAGCAAATGTTTTACATGCGATTTTCCTCGCTGCGTTATTTTAGCTATGCTCCTCTAAATTCCTCCCTCGTACAAAGGGTTTTAAATAAAGTCGACGCTCGTGGGCCGATGCTTAAAGCAGTTTCGCATAACGGCATACATATTATTTACTTTCCCTTATCCGCCCCAAACAATGATATAAAATACTGTGGTTTCATTGGTTGATATTGAAACAAGTCAAATTTTATTAACTGAATCAAACGATTATTTGATATTTCATCCATTCCAATACAAGTACATTCCAAAAATCGCTCGTTCATGTCAAAATTGATTTTTCTAAATATTAAAATAATGTACGTTATTATATTAATTTACATCTTTTAACCTTTTTTGGCTGGGAATTCGGTGAAAATACAACAATATTTTATCAATGATAATATATTTATTATACGAAACATTTAAAATATATATTGGAGCAATAACAAGATGCAAACATAAAACTAATTGTTAAGAATATTGTTAAAACCAATACCCGATCAGGATACTTATAAATCTATTTTAAGGACTAATTGTCGCACAACAAAAATACGAAATTATTAATTAATATTTTCGACTGATGGTGCTTGATGGAAATCGATTTTAAATTCTA
>JAGVSQ010009107.1:0-13862 GCA_022683975.1 Rhyacophila evoluta | reverse complement strand
AGGATGTGATTGGCATCCTGCATTTTGCCACATAAGCAAGTAGGAGATTCTATAATACTATATTCCACTCAAATACTATATACCATGCGTTAGCTATAAATCAAGTAACCTTATAAGCATGTTTATTATTAGGTATTTAATTTCATAAGTTATTTAAGAAAAACCAATAAAACTGATTAGGTGGAACCCCTTTTTCCACGTCGCAAGTTTCACAGGCCATCTTTTTTTCAAACAAAAAGCCAAATTTAGATGTTAGTTAGTTCGGCGTTTTCAGCTTACACTTTTTTGACGGACTGTGTAGTAAGTTGTATACGTTTAAATAGTCCTGCACTTAGGAATGAAAAATAGCTGATGTTCCCGATTTATTAAGTAGTTGGCAAGAGCCAATATAGATGTCACACCTGTGAGGTGAACACATGCTTTTTTGAAAAACAGCGCCATTATTTTTAACCGGACTGAGTCACAGCAACGCGTGGCCGGGTACAGCTAGTTCGTAATAATTATTGGCAATGGATTTAATTAGAATATATTACTGATAAATATTTAATGTTTATTTCAGTTGGAAACGTCTGAAATGTTTATAAAATTTATGTTTTACACGCTTAGGTATTTTGAGTTGGTAGCCACGCCTATATTGTAGTCCGTATCGGGACGAAATATTCATGGGTTAAAGGTTATCACTGTAAAGCTGCGTAACACGAGTTGCATTCTCAGCTGAACGGTCAAAAAACTCATTTTTGTACTATGTGATGTGCAGAACTTGCATGAACTCAAAGTGATTAAGTAATTATTATTACTTAATTAAAAATATTTATAAATGATTAATCTGTTATAATTAAAACATGTTGGCTGTAGAAAGGAAAATGGACGTAACTTTCAGCTTTATCAAAATAACTTTTGTGCAATAACCATAATGTACACAACTTAATACAATTCTTCTTCTTCGTTTACCATGTTCGCTCTCAAAGTTGAGCATATAGATCTACACAGATAATTGCTCAATCCGCTAGGTATGCAGTTCTGCATTTTTGCATTTGTGAAAATTCTACATTCTCCGCGTACCTAACCTAACTTAAACTGACCTAACCTAACCTAACCTAACCCCTACCCTACTGGGGAGGGTTTTTGTGAAAAGGGGATTTTTTTGTGTCACCTGTAAAATTTGTTTCATGTTGGTTACATCATTTTTTCTTTTCACAGTCGATGTTCATACCCATAAATTGGGCAAAACTTTTATGGCATTTTTTATGTCTGCCCCAAAAGTGGATCATATGGATTTAGATAATGAGAAAATGTTCGCTCCGATAGTGGAGTATATGAATTTCAATATTGTGGAGATGACAACTCCGCAAATGCAGTGTTTAGATCTCCAAATTGGTAACACTTATTTCCGAATTTATTTAATTCATGAAACTAAGCTTTCAGTCAATGCTCGATCAATTTGGTATCCAGGTTTATATTTTTTAGATTTCAAAAAAAAACCAGACGTTGGATTTGAACTCTTAAATATTAGTTTCAAAATGCTCACGCTAACCTCTCAGGCATCGAAGAAATATGAATTAAAATGTATTTAGTACAGTCCCATCTGTGACCCAATGATATATATTAAGCCGAGGCAAGCATGTTTTGATTAATTGTAGGCCAGGTTCAGAGATTATGAAAATATTATCAACATCAAACGCGTGTCTTTTTATAAATGTTCCATCGGTACCATTTCAATTTATTTATGGTATCATTAAGAATTTGCGTGATGTAATACATATTATTATTAAAAACGCCATGTAAAATATAAAGAAAAGATCCTGATATTAGCAACGATAAGAAAATATTTCTATATTTGAAAACAAGCAAAGGTATGCATATATCATTGTATCCGCCACGTTATGGTGGATAATATCGACCGTGTAAAGCAAAAAAGACGTAGGCCATACAGATTTTTTTACAAGAAATATAGAAATGTATATTTAATGACTAGGTCCAAATTCAATGATATGGATATATACAGTGTAAATATGTTTGCTCCGAAAGTGTAGTATATGGATCTCCGCATTTTTAAGACATGTCCTCACATATTATTTTTCACGAGAATTGCTTGTTAAATAATTGGTAAATGCAATGGGTATCCGGTCCTGTATTTTAAGATTTTTTTAAAAATCCGGCAGATTTAAGAATCGAACCCGCATTCTTCGTATTGTTAGGCCCGCATGCTAACCTCTACGCTTATGAGAAGACGAATCATATGAGCGGACAAATTGAATGAATAATAATTAAATATACTCGTAGAAATATGAAGTTTTAATGAACATGTATAAGACTCATTAAAGACGTCTTCACATTACGGAGATCGATATACTTCTCTTTCAAGTAGATAACTTCACACTGTGTAGAAGCATGGTATAAAAAAACTTATTCTCTTCAGGTGTTATTTTTGTATCTTCTAAAGGAACTTGTACGTTTAAGCTAATTTTTAATGATTTAATTAGTATATTGTGGTTGATTCAAACAATTGGTCGCAATAATTATGAATTAATTATTTCGATGGACATTTTTTTCCGCAAATCTTTTCACAATGTCTGCACTGTTATTAAAGATATTAATCAGCGATTGCGCGATCTAGATTACAGCTTGATTGCCAACAACTAGTTTGCACGTTCGATAATTTTTTTCATACCTAGCCTGGCAACATGCAATTGGTCGGTGTTGCCAATGTTCAACATACACCATTTCCTATTTCAGTGTACGGTAAAAAATATAATGCGTAACGAAAAATGCTTTAAAAGTTATGACGGTAAAACATTCTGTTTGTTCGCGTTTGATACCTGACTGAAGCATGTCAATGCTTCATTTATTTTCTATCGAATCTTGAAAGAAAAAAACTCGTAATCCACATAGAACAAATTTTACAAGAGGCAGACAAAACGTTTAGTTAATGATTTTGAGCCAAATTCAAAACATTACATAGGCACAACCTAGAAGTGCATGAAGACTAAAAGTGGTACTTTATTTACTCGATACATTATTGTAATAATTTATTAAAAGAAAAAACAATTAAATTCACTAGATATAAGTCCTTTTACTTGGTCGTAAATTTCAAAGCTTATCTTTTATTATTAAAACTCAAAAGCTAAATTTACACAATAATTTGGCATTTTCAGCTTAAATCCTTTGATACACCGTGTATTAGTTTGTGTGCTAAAATTAAGGGTTACGTTATTTTTGCTTTTCACAGTCGATATAATATTATTGGCTATTCCCATAGCACATTGATTAGCACCTTCTGAACAATTACAGGAACATCTTGATTATTTGACCAAGTGAAACTTAAGCAGTATGAGTTTAGTTATGAAAATTATTTTGAAAACAAATATTTCCCTGGTAGCACAGAGGTTAGCATGCGCGCCTCACATCTGGGCAATGCAGATTCGACGAAAATGCAGAAGTCAATGCCCATTGTTTTGAGCAATTGTCTAACAAAGAAATCCATGAAAAATAATATCTCAAGACAAATCTTCACAATCGGAAGTCCATGTATTTTATTTTAAAAGTGGACATCTTCATAGTGTATAGATTTATATGTTCCATGTTTAAGGCAAGTGTGATATTTTTTGAAAAACACAATTATTTAAAAATGGATGTACATTGAAATTCAACGGCAAAGGAAAATATTGGATGTTTTGTTAATCACTTTAAAAACATTTCGATATAATTTGATAAGCCGATCAATTGCGTTACTGTTGTAACGAAACTATTATACTCATACTATAATGAAGTTTGTATATTAACCTTTTAAGGAGTATGTACGTCCGTGCGCCTTGTCACCTTATTTTTAAAGCCATCATTTTATTTTTCATTAAACGTTATTATTAATTTTAATAAAAATATTTGATAGATCTATTTATAATATTTAGAAGTCATTACAATACTATCATATATTTTTAAGCTAGAAAAAAATAGGTAAACGTTGCGAAAAAATAGTTGATTTTTGCATTGAAAAAATCCGTTAAGCTCTTTCTGTAATTATTGTGCTTTGTAAAGATAGGAAAGATTATTTATATTTCCGTTCATAGTAACACATAAAATGTAACATAAATTAGTCATATGCATTCGAATCTGTTCTCAAGTGCTCTTTTACACACATTCTTAGCAATTTGGAATAGTTTTTCAGTTTCCTTTGTTCGTTTTTTGGAAATACAAGTGCATTGTTTACAAATCGGGGCATTTCCAATTCGATTGATTTTATGATATATGTTGAATCGACAACAGTGAAAAATTTTAGTGTAAAATTTGTGTGCGTAGAAATTAGCTCACTAATGAAAGGGTTAATAAATAGCAAATTACAAATAACACGTCAGTGATGGCAATTAATGCACTTGTTTAATTATCTGGAAAACCCTGTGAAAATTGTTATATTTTTCCAACAAACGCCTTCGATACACTGCCAAGGACTTGAAAATTACATTCATTTTCTACTATGTTGATGTCTTAACCTTACAATATATAATGGCTATAGGTTACTTTAGTTCAAGAACAAATTTTTACTAAGATTTTTTTTCTGAAAACACAAAATTGTGTCAATAGTTTTTTCTTGTGCTATCTTGATCAAAGGGCATTTTTTTAAATGTCGAGGTAATAGTTTTGTGTTTATGTAAGTTATCATTAGAAATATTGCGTTTTATGCGTCACTTGTTTTATATTTGTACAAAAACAATTCGATTGTAGAAAGGGAAAAGGAGGTAACCCACATGTAATAAATTTTATATGAGGCGCAGAAAACGTGTGTTTAATGATTTTGAGAAAATATTACATAAACTTGAAGTGCATGAAGATTAAAACTAGTATTTTATTTACTCAATATGATATTAATTTAATAAATTATTTAAGAAAAACTAGTTAAATTGATGTAGTCGATGTCCCTTTTCATTAGCGTATATTTAACATGCCTTCATTTTTTCAAACTTAAAAGCTTAATTTAGACACTTATCCGGCACTTTCAGCTGAGATTATTTTAGTTGAACGTATAGTAAGTTGTATACAGATCAAATAAAAGCTATTTTAGAAAATTAAGGATTACGTCCTTTTTACTTTCCACGGTCAACATGAAAATATGTCTTTGGTAATTGAGAGGTTAGAGTTTGTGCTTCCGAACTGGAATTTATGGATCCGATTTACGCAGTTGCAGAGTTTAAAAACATGAGATTTGGGACTGCATGCTCAATAATTGAGTAATTGACTGATAATCAACTGTCATGAAAATAATCAGCTGGAGACAAATAGTGCCCATACGCTTGGGAGTGGCAATAAGAATGAGGCAGCATGCGAGGCGAGTATGATTACTAACATGAGCCTATCGATCAGATTGACAGAGCACGACTGTTGACGCGGACTGTATAATGAATGCATGCCCTGTCTTAGTTCTAATCATCGTCTTAGATTGACAGCTCCTGGACTGTAGATGTATGGGCGCCATTAACTAATCACTACAAGTAATTTCAGAAAATCATATACCCATCAAATACACCAAATATAGTTAACTAAATCTGTCCGTGATCATCTTTCCTAGTTTTCAAATCTCAAAGCTAAATATATAAGTGGTACCATATTGTTTTTAAAGGTCTAATGTGGTTTGAGATATGAAGAAGAATTGGAAAAATCCAAGCACTTAATATGGACACATTTGCAATTTAAAAAAAAATGCGACGTAAACGATAAACCATCAAATATAATGTATTATATACAGCGAGAAGATCAACTTCTTGATAGTGGGTAGATTTAATAGTCCTTCTGGATTATTTTTTTATGGCGATAAATTCTTTATTTGATAACACTTCTTATTTCAAGTGAATTTAACATCTTCAATAAGAATAAGGTCATTACGTAAATACCTGGCAAACGGTTGTTCAGATGGCCATGGATATGAATGGACCAAAACAGCGTTTGAATAAGAAAACAAAATTTAAAAATGTATTCTAACTTCTTTGAAATTCAACTGGATGTTGAAAATTATTATAACGAGTATTATCATTTGACGTGTTCTGTGGAGGGTACTCTTCTTTTTTACGAAACACAGTTTTTTATTCATAGCTTACATTTTAGAGTCCAAAGATTAGCGTGCATGTCTCGAACACTGCGGGTTCAATTCTCACATCTGCTGGATTTAAAAAATCCGAAAATGCAGGACTGGAGGCTTATTAAGTAGAGCAATTGTCTGAAATGTTTTTTTTCAATAGTTTAGACAGTTTATAGAATATTATTTATTGTAATTCTCTTCTTCTGCAGCACAGCAATCGTCTGGCTATACAAAATAAGCTCAAATACCTTCATATATTTACCTGTATGTATTTAAGTGACACTGTTTTTCATCTCCTGAACATTTTTCGGCTGGTCTATTCGACAAACAAATTCTAAAGCGACGATATGATCTCGGTAAAGGCATTTCAAGTGTAATTACATACAATATCATGATGGTTAACTTCTTGATAACCACCCACAGTTTACTCATCATAAATCAAATCATCTAAGAGGGATATTTTAATTAAATGGACTTAATTTTTTAAATACCATTTTTGCTCCTGAAGTGGAGCATATGGAACTACACAGTATGATCTTCATCCACTCAAAATGCGGAGTATATGGATAGCCGCAATGTAAAGACGTCTTGAAGGGATTATTTTCATGAGAACTGTTTATCATACACTTGCTCAAGCCAATAGGCTAGACCCAGTCCTGCATTTTTGGATTTTTTAAAATTCGACAGGTAGGGAATTGAATTTGCACTCCCCGGATTGATAAGCGCGTACGCTACCAACTACGCTACGGGGGAGACGCTTAGTTATATTTAAAAAAAACTCGGAAATAAAGTCTCTGAAGGCCATCAAGGCATGTCTTTACATTGTGGAGATTCATATCGTCCCTTTAAAGGTAAAATTCATTAAGTGCATTTTTGGCCAAAATGACTTTTTTTTGATAGATCCATTAATTTTTACAAGGCCTATCGTTTGCAAAAATCAGTTTGACGATAGCTATCCTGTTAACGAAGAAAAAACAAAAGAGCGTAACTTAAGAAACGGGATTTTATATCGCAAAAAATATCTTAAAACCTCGAAATCTCAAAACTATAAAAATGCAGTTAGTGAGATTTACCTTTAAAAAGGCGATATACTCCAGGAGTTGACACTTTTATATGTACTGTGTAGATGTATATGCTCCACTTTTGAAGCTAACGTGGTATAAAATGGATACACCATACTTCGGCGGAAACACAAAATTCTGTGATTTTAAATTAGTAATGCGCCAATTTATTATAACGATATTAAAGTTGAGTTAAAATAATTACAATATTTATTTTGATTTAGCCTGAATTAAGTAGCAAGAATTTCTCGACGTTTTGGTGCGATTTTACAATACACAATCTTGAATGGTGTCATTTCGATATTTCCGTTAAAAGAAAGTTATTACATAACTAAAACAGGACGGTAATGCATTACAGCAGCCTCATTGCGGCCTCTTTCTCTCCGTACGTCGGCGTTTACGTGCGGCCGAAAGAGATCGGCGATCAAACTCGCAATGCTTCATCTCGCTCACTTCATCTCGGGTCGCCACGTAATTTTAAACGGCGCTTCTCAAACGTTTTTATACCGAGTACTTATTACACAACAGCTGATCGCTCGAACAAATAATTTAATACTCGATTATTAATGATAATCGGATGGATTTATGCGATTACAATAATCCTATATTAATAAGTATTTATTTTAATACAAGATTTCACTTTATTTTGAAATGCCAAATAATACAACTAATCTTTGTGTTATTGAGGTAACACTGAGAGATACATGTTTTTATTTGTCGTTACACTAGTGCAGGTGTCTGCAACCAATGACTTGTGGGTCACCGAGTGATCCATTTGATAATTGCAGGTGACCCAATTGTGTTCTGCAAATAAAGTACAATATAAAATAATCATAAATTTATGAAATAAAATTTAATAATCATAAATGTTTTCATAATAATCAGAATTAGACCTTTGATTTTCTATGTTTAAAGTTTAGAAGCATATTGTATAATAATTATTTTATTATTCACTAAAAGACCGTTTTAAAATGGAAATATTCCTGACTCAAAATGTCTTAAGATTAGTCAGTTTTTAGTTGATTTCGAGCCCCATCCAAAAAAAATTGCCGATGCTTGCTTTAATGTCTAACAAATAGCTTTCTCCGTAAGACACCTGTTACTATGCGGATACTGTGGCTTAACTATCAAAAATGTCTAACACAATAACGCCGTACTGTTCAAGTAAACATTAAAGATTTATATTAATATTTTTAAAATATGTATTTGACTATGCATACTACAATAGTGGAGCATATGGATCTCCACAGTGTAGAGATATCTAGCTGAGAAATTGGGTAAATATTAAGAATTATATTGACAGTTTTTTTTCACGAGGGTGAACTGTTTGGTAGTTGGTAGATACTTTTATAGTTCTCATCAGCAATATTATGTTTCACATCCGTAACTTATAAAGCTTAAGTGCAACCGATATTTATTTCAATATTTGGCTATATTTATAAAACATTAAACGTATTACAGTTAACTTAAAAAGAAAAGTGAAAATTTACTATTATTACTTTTTATTTTTTGGAAGGAGATTTTGTGACGGACAGATATAAATATATATTTTTTTATTTTACGACGTAGAGTATATAAAAAAAGAAAAGAAAGTTAGTGTAACCCTCAATTTTTTAAAATGCCTTTTATTAAGAAGAATGTATGCAGCTTAATACACGTTCTATCAAAAGGATATAAGCTGAAAATACTGAATTAGTTCCTAAATTTATCTTTTATATTTGAAAAAAGGACGTCATGTGAAATTAGCAACAAAAAAATACTTCCAACTGAAAATTTGTATTGTTTTATTTTAATAACTTATTAAATTAATATCATACTACACAAATAAAAAACCAGTTTAAGTTTTCACGCACGTTAATGTTGTGTCCATGTAATGTTTTGAATTTGGCTCAGAACCATGAAATAAACGTTTTATGTTGGTTACGTCCTTTTTACTTTTCGCAATCGATATGATATCATAATAATTTCCTTTTTTGTAATACTGCAAACTGAATTTCTATTGCTCCTCTAGTACCTAAATTATTGTGGTTATAATTAAGATTTGAAACATTTTATTTCAAAATGAACTGACGCATTTTTTATTATTTGAAAAGTATTTTTTATAAACTTGAGATCAATCAATCACTGTATTACTGGTATCAATTAAATACTAAGTACCAGAGCATTCGAAATAACATATAATGCCTATATTCAACAAGTGTATTGATTGGGTAAGCCACCAGTAATGTACATATTCGAAAACTTCTTGTCAGCGTACTACGTTTAGCATTCTTATTGCTTACTTAAACGTATGTAACTTCTTCTACCGACGCATCTCTCGTCTTTGCTGGAGAGCTTTCGCTAAATTTGCGTATACATATTGGCACTGCTGCAAATGTACAGCTCAACGAAAAACAGTGAATCTCGTATTAAGACCAGGTGTTCCATTTAATTTGAATGTTGAAATCAAATTTCTCTATTCTTTATGAAATGTTTTATGTAGTAGATATTTTCGACTTGGTTTTTAACGTTTAGAATTATGGAATACAGTTTGAGAAGTCCAACAATTTAATAGACAAGACTACTCTGGGCTGAAACACGCTTCTGATGTTATGCAATCGACTATCAAATAATATGTATATATAGTTTTGAGTACCTCGTGTTCATTAAAACATGGAAGATAACTCTTATACGATAATTTATTTACTCATTATAAAACATGACCCAGATTAAATTCGGAAACCTAACGCATCCAATTTCATCGACGAAGATGCTTTTTACTTAGCCAAAAATGTTTTTATATTGTCTTTACTTAGCATATTCTCTCCAAGCGTGGAGCATATTGATCCATCCAACTGCTTTCATTTTGGGCATGCTTTTTTATTGTAGCTTTTAACTGAAGAGCATTTTTTCAGACTTGTGCGTGGTCTAATTATTGATAACTCTGCCGCTCTGGCTAATATTGGTCCGTACGTCCCTGAAATCGAAAAAATCATCTGTTTTTTATTCTTAAATGTACGACTATCCTGCCAGTAGTCATGCCAATGCGGAGAGAAATGGCAATGTTTAACGAGATCGCCTCGGAAATTGGTCTCTTCCACATGTGTGAGAGTGAGCTTAGATTGATGCTATTATATAGATTATTAAAATAAGGTCGGTGTAACTTACTTGGTAGACTCTCCCCTTCATTCTCTATTTTTTTTGATTCTCTTTTATATTTTTCTAATATCGCCTTTGTTTTTTATGAGTTCTCATTAAATATGTTTTTAATATCTTTGTTTTAATCATATTTATGTCACGCTGTAAATGTGTAGAACTTTTGTTTTGTAATATTACAACAAACTTTCACCCAATCAATTTCATTGTTGAATAATTTATTGAAGTAATATCATATGCAGTAAATAAAACACCAGTTTTAGTCTTCATGTACTTCAAGGTTGCGTCTATATAATGTTTTGACTTTGGCCTAAACTCGTTAAATAGTATTTTTTTATGCTTCCCGTAAAAACTTTTGCTGTGTGGGTCACGTCCTTTTCGCTTTCCATAGCTAATATGCGGATTTGTATACTTTATTAAACGTATATAATACCAATGATATCAATCAAAACATATGGTAAAAAAAAACTACGTATCGCCTGGTCGATGAAAACGTTCCAAAGTAATCTCCTTTTACTTGATCGTCCAGGAACTTATAATAATCTTTTTGTCGTTTTTTAATACACGTGTTACACGTTAGAGTAGCCCTGTCGAAACTAGCAGATAAGCGAATTCGTCAGATAATGATCTGTCATTTGACGTGCGTTCTTGTTCATTGCCATGTCAGTTTTTTGGACTAATTTATGACACAGATAGTTCAATATAATAATATGTCAAGTTTAATATTATAAATACTAATTTAATTATTTGCTGTGCGATACAATTAACGACTGGCGAAAAAAAAAATGACATAGCTTTCAAATTTTCTAAATAGCTTTTATTAGACAAGGATACTATTGTATATACAACTTAATACACGTTCTGCAATATGATATAAGCTGGACATGCCAAATTCGTTCAAAATTTAGATTTTAAATTTGAAAGAAGATGGCCTATGAAATTTAGAATTAGGAAAAGAGACTTCCACCCAATCAATTTTACCAATTTTGTTTCTAATGTCTTATTAAATTAAAATTATATTGAGTAAATAATACACCAGTTTTGGTTTTGATGCACTTCAAGTTTGTGCCTATTTAATTTTTTAACGTTGGTCCAAAATCGTTAAATAAACGTTTTTGTGCCTCATTGTTATTTTTTCCTATTTTTGTTACGTCCTTTTTTCTTTCCACAAATGATATTATACTACATTTTAAAAAAAATCCCCTTCCTATAGGCATTGTGAATTTTATGATAAATACAATGAAAATTTCAAAACATTTTGGAAAAAGATTATAAGCAGCAATTTGACAATTTTTTTTTAAATTAAAATCAGTTCAAACATATATCCGCATGAACTGACAGAAGATTGTATTTTTATCGTATGAGTTATATTTTAAATTTCGCCAAAAAATCGACAGTGCAAAACATCGTAAGCGTCATATAGTTTTATGTTTACAGTATTTTGCGGAAAACGGCTCGGCTGTCTTACAAAATCGAATCAAGATATGTCTAGCTTTTTGACGTTGCAAAAAATCTGTTATTAGACCAAATATTATATCACCCAGTGGTCGATTGGTAAAATTACACGAGTTGAATTCTAGATATATATATAAGGATTTAATAGGCAAGGTAAAAGGTGCTAGTTTGGCTGCCCATTCGGTCGAAGAATTGACAGATCGATTCCCATGCAGTATTGCTACCAGTGGTCACGACAACAATAATTAATCACTGTTCATAAAAATATATAAAATGCCACATAAATCAGTCATATGGGTTCTAATTTGTTCTCAAGTACTCCTTTGATTCTGAAATGAGAGCGGCCCTACGTAGTAATGTTATACACATTCTTACAAATTTGAAATAACTTTTCAGTTTATTTTGTTTGTAGTTTGAAAAAAGAGCATTGTTTATAATCGGCAAATACAATTTGATTGATTTTATGATGTTAGTTGAATTGATAAAAATGAAAGATTAACGGGTTAAAAAGGTGTTGCATAAATAGTTAACTCACTTATGAAAGGGTTTAAATAAGTGCATTTTAACGTTATTGTGTATATTTTTTTCGTTATCCTCTTCTTCTTCTTCTTTCATAGCCTCTGTCTAAGTCCATTTATGATGTTAGTTGGATTGATATCAGCGAAAAATTTTAGTGTCAAAAACGTGTGTGCATAAAAGATTAACTCACTAATGAAAGGGCTAACTTTCTACAGTAATATCTCTACAAAACTTTTATCGTGAATTTTTCGTTAGTTAAGCCACAGTGTATGTCCGCATAACGGCAAAATCCTTACGGAGAAAGCAATCTGTATGTAAGTAATCAAATTAATTGACTGTTTAGATAAAAAAGAAAACCACTTTATTGATTATAAATGCGGGCATTGATTAATTTAGATTTACGCAATTTCGGCTAACTCAACACATTTTTACGTAACAAACGTGTTTCCGAATACTTTCTTTTATAACCGACCGAAAGTGAAGGTCGACGGATCAATTATTTTTTTTTTGGCCACTGCCATTAGAGCCGACTCATAAATTTGTGTGACCCACTTTGGGGGAGGAATTTTTTAACAATTCTATTCAAATCGAGCGGTAGTTTTTGCAATACCCCCCGGGGGAAATTAAGAATAAACATTCCCGTAACTTAAAAACACTGTGTTTGTTACCGAGGCGTGATCGCGATTTTGTTAGTTATTTAATCACTTTCGATAAATTTAAGCTATCGTATTTCTGGTCGCATAACATCCAAGCAAATATGGGACACTTATTTTAATACATATGAGTCGTTTAGTTTCTATCTACCATAAGTGCAGTTTGTTGTAATGTTGGCAAATCGATTTTTTTTTTTGTTAATTTTTCTTATTTTTGTTTTTAAATACAAATAAAAATTAAAATCCAGAAAACTATTTATTTCGTGGGCTTACCAATATTTACCACGTTAAGTATTCCACTGTGTATTAGAGCAATTACAAAGACGGCAGTTATGCGAGTTGAACACAAAAATGGAAGTTATTATAAATAATATGAATTTCAAAAACGATTTTAATAATGTTAAATTAGTGACATAATACAAATAAAAACATTTAAAATCACTTTTTTCATAAATTCTGAAAGTCTAAACCAGACCTGCTTATTTTTTAAGCGGACCGGTCGTCGGCGTCCCGGAAGGCCGCTGAATACTATCTATAGATTGTATTCGGTGGAGTTACGGGGAGGACGCAAGAATACTGGCCGGCGACAGGGATTCTTGGAGGCGGCACGTGGTGTCCATACGCTCCACTTAGGGAGGGAACATAGAAAAAGAAGAAGAAGATAAATTCTATCTGTCAAAAAGAAATAAATCAACAGCTATTTGAGAGCTCTGAAAACAAATATGGTAGTTTTCATAATTATGGAGTTATGGCAAATCAATAATAATATTTTGTCGCCAATGTTGCAGAAATACGTACACTCATCCCTCGGTTTACGCGGTAGATACGTTTCAAGAGAAACCGCGTAAAAAGAAACCGCGTAAATCGAGACTTCATGCAAAATACTCGTTTGCGTGACACGTGCCACAAAATATGTGTGATTTTTTAAAAAAATGTATTTTTTCTAGCCGCGTAAAAGTGAAACCGCGTAAA
>JAGVSQ010009106.1:0-13862 GCA_022683975.1 Rhyacophila evoluta | reverse complement strand
CAAGCCCGCATTCTCCGGATTGCTAGGCGCGCACGCTACCAACTACGCTACCAGGGAGACTTCTTATATAATATAGATTATTTTTTACGAGTTCGAATTCAGACAATTGCTATAACCTTGTAGTTTTTCTGCATTTTCTGATTTTTTTTAAATCCAGCAGAAGTAGGAATCACAATCAGCGGTAAATTTTCTTGCGTCCCTCCAAGTTTTCACCAGCATCCTCTTGTCCCACCATATACATTTTGATGATATAATTTAAATGAATCTTCCAAGAATTATAGAAATAATAGTAATTATTCATCTATCAAACATTATTTGTATTTTTGTAACCGAATCTCACACCTCGGATTTCAAAGACCTATGAAAAGTAACCTTCTAAAATAATTATGTTGTACATATTAATGCTTTTTTTGCAATTTATTTTTTAAAAATAAGTCGAGTTTCTCATATTGTGTAATCCTTTCACAGTACGCGGCGGATATTTGATAGGATAGTCAATAACAAATGATCCTTCATTTTATTTAATACTGTCAGCATAACGAATTTAGAAATCCGTAAATCCAAAGAAATTGATATTTATTGTATGCATGTTGTTACATTACAAATTTTAAGTTCAATGTATTAATAACATGATATAAATATAATTGTAACAAAAACATTAAAATATAAGAAAGAATAAAAAAAAAATACAGAAGGTAGAAGAGAATGTCTACTAAGTAAGTTAGACAGACCTTATTCTAATAATGTATATAATAGCTTTCATCTAAACACACTCTTACTTAGGTAGAAGATATCAATTCCGAGGCAATCTCGTTAAACATCACCATTGCTCTCCGCATAGTCACGACTACTGGCAGGATAGTTTTGTAATTAGCAATGAAAGACAGCTGAAGTTCTCGATTTCCCAGGTAGTTATCAGGGATATGCAGACTATTAGCCAAAGCGGCAGAGTCAATTAGACCACGCATAAGTCGCAAAAAAAATTGATGTTCTCGACTTCTTAAGTAGTTATTAGGGATACACAGACCAATATAAGCCAGAGCGGCAGAGTTATCAATAAGAATAAGCCAAATTCATATGCCTCCTCAGTTGTAAACTACAATAAGAAAGCATGCCCAAAATGAAAGCAGTTGGATAAAGCCACGGATAGTATTCATGCACTCGCAAGTACAAAAGTCTCAGAAATTCCTTAGGAAGAACGACGTACGAAGAAGATATGACGAAAAAGAAAAACTAATTTTAAAAAATACCTCACTAAATTGTAAAAATAATACATTTAATAAGGTGAATCTTTGACTTAATACTGTTGTTGCTGTTATGTTAAGCTCTGTGCTTACGAGTGAAAAACTTTCATAAAAACATACATACCGCATAAATAAGGTATACTTTTTATCTGCTTTGCTCGGATAAAACGGTTTTTTTGCAAGAGATTATGCAAAAAGACATTTTGACATTTGGTTAAACCTACAGCGAAATGTATGGAAATTTTGTTCAAGATAAGCTCAGATTTAGTAGCATTATCTTCTGAAATTTGAAACCCTATGCTTTTAGAGATATCATAAGTCATATTATGTACTGCATAGAAACTACTTTCAAATAACAATATCATAACATTATCTATTTTAATGAAAGCTTTTAAATGTAACATAAGCTTAACAGATTTTCAGCCCTGAAAAAACTTTTTCTTATAAATGTATAATATTCTAATAATACTTTAACACTTGATAAATATTATCTCTTTGCTCGACGTGGCGCAGTAGTATGAAAATATTATTTCCAGAATTTTAAAAAGGTATGATTAAAATGAGATATTTAACATTAAAAATAGATTTTTATGTTTTGTCATTTTGAGATTCCAAGACCTCTATGGATTTTCCTCCGCATACACTACTTACTCTTTATGTTTCTCCTTCTTTCTCGTATTTATTACATGATATAATTTATTGTAACCAAAGTTACAATTAAAACTGCACCCGAATTAAAATAATTTAATTTAAATGTATGTATTGAATTCAACAAAAAAAAAATATTTTTAAAAATAGCTCACATGTGTGATATTTATAATATAACTTGTCTAAGATTGTCAACATTATATAAATATAACACATTAGACAAACTGTATGTAAAATAATCAAGTGAGAATCACCCCAACCCTTTTTATATCATGCGCCTTCTTTTTGCACGTACAAGTTCAGATACGCCATACATCTGAAACACATTTTCTGACTTCTTACGTTATAACTACTCTGAACCTGTCCTCAATGCGCTTCTTGCAATCATGTAATCAACCATAGGTTGTTGCCCGCTGATTTAACGGGATGAGATAACGTAGCGAACATCGACCGAGGCCCTCTAAATTGAAAGATAGGACCTATGTACAGAAATGCATACATTCTGTGAGTGCTGCCCTACGGTTGTGAAACATGGCACCCAACAAAGGCCCAAGAGTTTTTCATTTCTAAATGCAGGACTATCCTACCAGTAGTCATGCCAATGCGGAGAGCAATGGTGATGTTTAACGAGATTGCCTCGGATATTGATATTTTCCACCTAGGTGAGAGCGAGTCTAGATTGATGATATGATATACGAGTACATTCTCAGAATAGGGTATGTCTAACTTACTTGGTAGACACTCTCTTTTTCCTTCTGCATAAATATATTTTTTGTAATTCTTTCTTTATTCTTTTTTATATTTTAAAATGTTTTTGACATTTTCGTCATAACCGTATGCATATCGTATTGTTAATGTATTAAACTTATAATTTGTAATAATACAATGTATGTACAAAACAAATAAATAAATAAATAAATATACTTATCCTTATTTTTATTTGACAACTTGCATAACATTCTATACATTAAAGCTCAAAACGAGTCATGAATTAGTACCCAGCGAAAGACAAGCTATAATTTTTAAATTAAGTGTAGGATGGTTCTGTTTTTAAAACTTCGTCCAAATATTGGCGGCAAAAAATCAAATCTGTGTTTTAAAAAAAAGAACCATGAAAAACGTACACAAGTCCGATTGCTCGCCAAAAATGACAAATGATTCACGGTAATAATTTATGTGATTCGCCGATCGCAGGGCCGGACCGGGCGTCGGACGCCATTCATCCGCCGCGATGACGTCATCACGATTGATTAATGCCGCGACTTGACGCCCGCTGCAGCATTTGGAGCGATAAAAAACACAAGGGCGCCGGATTGTATAAATGTAGAATTTTGAAATGCCGAAATGGCAGAGGCGAGGAAGAAAAAAGTAAATATTTCTTTTCTCAACGTAAGATATCACAATTACGCTAAGTAAACATTTTCCGAAGATGTTAACAAGTCTCACAGTTGTAGGATTTTTTTTTAATCTAAAGATGTAGGACTCAATGCAAAATTTGTTGCCTGAAAGTTTATTCGAAAAAAATCTTTACATTGCGGATATCCATATACATGTCTGGGGTGCTCATTTACAGATTGGTGAAATCTATATGCTCAAGTATTTTAATCAACATTTGGAATCCAAGTATTCTTCAAATCGTACCTTTAAAGATAAAACTCATTAAGTGCTTTTTGGACCAAAATTACTTTCTTTGATAGATCCACTAATTTTTAAAAGGCATATCGTTTGCAAAAATCAGTTTGACGATAGCTATCCTATTAACGGAAAAAAAGAGAAGAATTTAACTTAAGAAATGGATTTTAAATGGCAAAAAATATCCTAAAACCTCAATATCTCAAAACTATAAACATTTAGTTAATGAGATTTACCTTTAAAGGGGCGAAATATTCACAGACACACACATACACACATTTTTATTTTCCTTAAAAACTAATTCATATTCCTAGAAAGAAATGTTCTATGTATATTATTGTCTTTTCGGTAGCGTAGTTGGTACCGTGCGTACCTAGCGATCCGGAGAATGCGGGTTAAATTCCTCATGTGTCGAATTTAAAAAATCCGAAAAATGCAAGAATGTATGCCCATTCGTCTTCTCATTGCGGAGTGGATATCTTTGCACTGTGTGGATCCATATGCTCCATGTTGGGAACGAGCATGGTATGAAAAATATTATAAATATTAAAATAAATAAATTTATGCTTTTGGAGTACATTTTAAATTTCCCATTTTGAATTTTTTTACTACGTAAATAAATGATTTAACATCTCGTTAACATAATATAATCAAAACTGCTGATGCCACTGAACTAGGTTAAGGTTTATACAGGCAATGCTATCCAAATTTTTCATTTTACATCCCCAAACTCTAAATAAAAATACGTCTTGCTTAAAGGCCTATTACACTACACAATTTCAAGGCACCCTTACCCTTACCAAGTTCGGTGTAATAAGCCTTAGGCACTTAAATCACATACAAGAGACCACGCCCACTCTGCAGTAAGAGCACTTAATATTGTGTGGTGTAATAGACCTTTTATATTATATTTGTGTAGACTAATACTTTATTATAAAACAGCCTGAAAGTTATGAAAAGCAAACTATATGTATAATAATCTTATTATCAGTGATTTTAATTTAAGTATTGAACCCAGATATTGAATCTGTTTTTGGACAATTACAATAGTAGAGGATACCGTTATCTGAGTCGGTTCTGGGAAATAAAAAAATAATGAATAAATCGAATGGCCGTATTTTTCTCGATTCGAATTTTTTTCGGATTTCCCGGGAATTGGAAAAATACGGTAATTCCCGAGAAAACCCCGCTACTTATGAACTTATGTTATTATTTTAATATATATAACGGCTTCACCAAGGGTTAACCGTAAGCGAATTTAAACTTAAATGATTTTCATAGATACTGAAACTTAAATTTTCATAACATTCTCGCTACGTTTATCGAAAATTAAACAGAATGAGAATTATATTTCATAGTCAGAGAACGTAGATAACTTTGGGAAGAAGAATTTGCGGTTTATACACGAAGTCATAAGTTATGGTGTATGTTTCAAGTAATAATGATGAATTATACCAATCATACATGGATTAAAATTATGTATAAATCTCAAACTAAGTAAGTTAGAAATTAGTAGTTAAGATAAATTGAGTAGAAGCTAATATTATGAGGGCAATTAATGTTCTTCGTAAACTATTGAAGGAGTGATTAAGTTTATAACTGATGAACAGAAACAGAATATTTGGCCACCTGAAGGTATATAAGAAACGAAGGCTTTGAATAAAGCCTGTTCCTATGTATTTATTTCCTACCAAATATTATTATCCTTTATATAAAAACACAGCCAGGATCAATCCTAAAAACATGAAGAAAATTCAGCATGTATCTAATCTTTTCTATAGAAAGATTCTGAATGTAATACAATGCCTGTGCCTTCTTATTCTATTGTAATCAAGTTTTAACAAGAAAGCTTACACGCTGAAAGCACTCGGGTACAAAACCACCCTATTTATACAGCTACCAGAATGACTTGATCTAAAAACATATTATAAATCCGACCCAAAAAAGGTTTGGGTCGCGAATAACAATCCATATTAAATTGAATACATTTTAAAAGCTTCGAGTTTTAAAATACTTTAAACACCATCAATTGAGTACTATACTGTAGCATTTATCGAACCGATCGCCCATCATGAGTTGGTTTCTACGAAAGATAATTTTCACGCTTTTAAAAAGGTGTGAAATCTTACGGCCAGCAAAAAGGTTTCTTCTCCACAACGCTGTATATTAACAGAGCTTTATTAATTATAATAGGAATAACATACAGACTCCAGTCCACTCTAACCAATGTCTTGGGAAAATGCTCATGGGACACTTCTGGCACATTGAAGGCCACCTCACGTTCGTTACATCAGAGTATACGCCCGCATAATAAGTTCAGATACCTAACGAGTAGGTGAGAGGTAAACAAGTATTAAATTGTTTCAAAATTCATACTTGATGTCTTGGGTAACATTTTTTTAATAATGTTTTAAATACATGACGAAATAAAAACAATGTGTAGCTTAAATGATCATCCGCCATATATAATACATAAATGTGAGTGTTTACTCTATTATTTTTATTATAGTACTCTTTTAAAATAAACGTTTCTAGAATATGAAACCACTTGTCATTAATCGTATGTTTAAAAAAATCTCATGGGAAAACCCAATCCACTTTGGAACGAAAACTGGAGCATTTTTGAAATATGAACTATTTGTAACAAATTCATTTTGATTTTTCAAATAAACGAATCAAATTTGATTTTCCTAATATTATTAAAGATTAAATTTTGCTCGTTTATATTTATTTATAAATATAAAAGAAAATATATTTCCATTTCTATGGTTTCTCTGATCCTTAAAAATTTAACATCCCTTTTTACGAGGGAATCAAAACAAAAGTAGATCTATTAACTTAACATGAGTTATTTATTCATTTTGGGTTTCCGAATAAACCTGAAGGTGGATCAATCAATTTGGCATCTCTTTTATTAGAAAACCTCTCAAACTATGAGGGAAACACAACCATATACGTCTATTCTAGTACTTTATTTGAGATGTTTCTATTTTATTGACAGATCTGCTGAATAGAGTCGTTGACAAAAGTTTATTTTGGATTCTTTATTGCTTTCCCTGACAATATAACAATTTTGGAAATCTTGGACATTATTTAACAAAATTTTCAAAACTTTTGACAGACCGTACACTCATATAAAGCAATAAATAGTCAACAGTATATATTTTTTATTTTAATTATTATATTGTATATATAAACTATTCGTTTTAATGCCATCATGAATAATTCATCCTGTCAATAAGCCTTAAGTGTTTTTTTTTACCATGTTTTCTCCTAAAATGGAGCTTATGGATCTACACAGTGTGAAGATATCCACTCTGACAGCAAAGTATTAGATAGCCACAATATGAAGATGTCTTCACAGATTATTGTTCACGAGAATTGTTGGTCAGACAATTATTCAACCCAATGGGCATCCAGTCTTGTATTTTTCGGATTCTTAAAATTCGACAGATGAGAAATCGAGCCCGCATTTCCTGGATAGCTAGGTACGCACGCTACCAACTACGCTACTGAGAAGACAATAATATACATATGGCACGGTTTGTCTTAAGAATATTAATTAGTTTATATGGAAAATAAAAATCTTCTGTGTTCAAAGTTCAAAGATGTTCTAAGACGAACGACGAACGTGTGTGTCTGTCTGTCTGTCAATATTTGAAGAATACTTGGATTTAAAATGTTCATTCTTACAATGTTTGCTCTGATAGTTGAGCATATGGACTTCACCAATCTGTACGTCTGAAGATGTCTTGGCGGATTATTTTTCATGAAAATTGTTTGTCAGACAGTTGCTCAACCGAATAGGAATCCAGTCCTGCATTTTTTAATTAAAATCCGATAGATGGGGAATCGAGCCTGCATTCTCTTGATTGCTAGACGCACACCTTATCAAATACGCTAACCGGGATGAGTGTTTTAGTCAGTCAAATATTCAATTCATATTTTTTTAGTTCGTCGGTAAAAAATATTCAAACTACAGAACTGAACTTGAACAACCGCCTCCTTTAATGGAAATTTCAGATTTTCTAATAAAGTGTGAACTTTAACAATGTAAATTTACTCTATTTTAATAAAAAAAACTATCACTAGTTTGTAATAAGCCTAGGATGATAAACCTTTTTTTAGGTTTCAGCTGGCTTAATGAATTTTAAAAAATTATGTATATGTATATATACTTGCATATACCATAGTATAACAAAGAATGCTGGTTTTGATTGATTGTAGCTTACTACAATTCGCTTAGTTTCAAAAAGGAACGCATCAACGTAAAGAAAAAAACCTGTCAAGACTTTCATGTTTAAATCATTATTCATCAATTATTTATACACGCATATTCATCACATGAAGGCTAAATTGATTGATACTTTAATGTTATAAATATTTTATGATATTTTTCTTAAGCAAATTAATCCTTATTTAAGTTCAGAGATGTGCAATGTAGAAAACCGTACAATAGACCTTTACCTCTCTAGACTACCTAATTGTTTGCCATTACACTAATCTGTATCCCTGGTAGCGTAGCTGGTAGCGTGCGCGCTACCTAGCGCTAATCCGAAAAATGCGGGTTCGATTCTTTATCTGTCAGATTTCTTTAAATCCAAAAATGCAGGACTGAATGCCCATTAGGTCAGCAAAAACTAAGGTTAGCTTAGGTTGACAAACATTAGGTAAGGTTGACAAACAATTCTCGTAAAAAATAATCTGGCAAGGTGTCTTTACATTACGAAGATTCATATACCACACCTTCGGAGTGGATATCTTTACACGCTGTAGATCCGTATGCTCCACTTTGGGAACGAACATGAAATAATATAAAATATGAAAATATTTGACTGAATAACTTAGTTACATAATTTCATACAGTTCACAAGTGAATGTTTTATATCGTCAGTGTACGACACTCACCGCCAATGCGTTAAAACCATTGGAGGTATTTTACACACATTTTTTGTAAATTGGGTAAAAGTATTTTCTACATTAGAGATGTATTTCACATAGTTTTATCAAGCGACAGCGCAGTCTTCTAGTGCTAAACGTATGTGTCGAAATCCAACAGTGCGATGTGGCGTTTTTGCATATCGTAGATAATATTATCATTAAATTTCATTTATATCACATTGGACACTTTTTTTATAAGTTTCAGTCAAACCGAGATGGCACATAAAATGTTTTTGTCAATGGTAAAATAAATTTTAAAGAATTTTTTGACATTACTAACTCATTTTTGCAAAATTGGTACATTGAAGATTGGCTTGCAGCAACAATATACAAAAACATAGCGAGAAGATAATTTCAGGCGTATTTTGGCTAATACGAGTTTATAATAAGTATTATAGATTTTGAAAATGTTTCACAAAATGTCGTGATACTTTGAAGTAAAGATATAAATTATCCACCTACTCATGCAAAAGACGTTCGTATGACCTAATAATAATCATTTCTAATACTCATATCTGTATTCCAGTACAAATTTAACAAAACGGAAAATGATAAATCATAGTAAGAAGCAAGTCTGCGGGAGGTGACAGATTCGAATAATCATTTCAGCCAGAGTTATCAAGACAATTTTTTACAGCCCGAAACTTTGGGAATGTGCTACGTCGGTTAGCAACTATCACACTAAATTATATTGTTCTGAGCTTGTCAAACTATTGTTTTATTAGAATTTAATTTAATTCGTATTACTTATTGTTTTGTATTGAAAAACGTTTTTTCAGCGTCTGGTAATATTTCACGTTGTTATTAAATACGACCAATGTCATTAACAAATATCTATTTTCAACCCATGTAAGTATACAACAACATCGTAGACAAACTTTACTTAACTAGATTATTACACAATAAAATGTATTTTAATTGGCATACAGATTGTACTTTAATAAAATGCAGTACTTTCATAAGATTCTTTTAATCTTCTACATGGACGGTAAGCTTTGAAAGCTTAAATTTAACAGATATGGGAATCAAACACGTATTCAGAGGATTTGGTGGTATAACTTAAATGACAAAAAGAAATGAAGAAAAAATACCATTCAGCCACTAGGTTCTGATGAAATAAAACTGCAACTCTGGATTTGGCTTGACCACATAAAAAAGATACCTCAAGAGATTTTCGATCTGTGCTGCCTAATCTTCAAGCTTTACTGGTTATTGTCATCCTGTTAGATCATTTTTTTAGTAAGTTGTTTCTTTGTAATCAAATATTGTAATAGATATTTTTTCGTCTCATTCTTATCAGGCTTTCACAGTTTGGATTATACTGAAACCATGACTCTAGTCTTATATCGTCATACTGATCTGCGAATACTTAAAAACTTTTTCTCAACTTATATTAAGTATATCAAAAGCTTTATAAAATTTCGGAATTCCTTTTTTTTTCATTTTTTTCCATATAGATATTTTTTGATAAATCGAATACTGGTTAAATATAATGAATATAGGTATTATATCTTCATATAGGAAACTATGAGAAGAGTTTTGATAATATTACAATGTTTCTGAAAATGTGGAAACAAATTTTCCTGAACATTTTTCATTTTCTTGGAAAATTTCTGTTTTTGGTAGACTGTTCAATCAAAAATCTGGTTTGTTTTATGGCATGTGAGATTTTTAGAAAACACTTTCAGGAAACGAGTTTTTTATATTGGCTACCTAGAAAATGGATTATATTGATATTTTTACTTCATGCTTGAGAAATGGAAAGAAAACTTTTGTAATTATCTATGAAATGAATCAAACTTTCTATATCCGATACTTGTACTTAATTTTTGTAAAAATACTATTTTACAAGACTGAAATATTTATATTTTGTTCCCAAATTCAGTTTACTTTTTTTTACATTTTCCTTTTTACACTCCTACGCTGAGATTGATTGAGTACATTTTCATAATTTAACCTCAACATTTATCTATGACTTTAAATTGGCGACAAATTTTACAGGTCACTTTATTATAGGACATCTTTTATACTATTATTTTCTTATATTTTAAGCTGATTTCAGATAAATAATCACGAAATTTTAAACGAAGTTGTTTTATCATGAATGTTTCACTTTCAGTACAAACTATTTTCTTATAAATGTGTATTATCAGCTGAATTATGTTTTTCACATAATCCATCATAGATTTATACAGGCAGACAGACAGACAAAGGCAAGATAGAACTAAGGATATTTTGACGATTACTCGTTAGTTGGAAGAAAGCAAATAATTTGACGAATTAATAGTAAAGACATATATTATCATTATGTTCATATTTAATCTCTCAACAAACAAATATATTATAATATGGTAAGTCAAAATTAGACAATTTCTCCCAATAAGCTCAGCATAATAATTATGTTATTAAATAATTACGGCTGTGATACAAGTTAATCTTAAGAGACTACTTTGATCTGACTTATCGTATTTTTGTTGTTGTAGTCTGATATTCTCTACAATGGGCGCTCATACAATATATATATATATATTTTATACCATGTTCGCTCCCAAAGTTTAGCATATGGATCAACACAAATTCAAGACATCCACTCCGAAAGTAGAGGTTATGGGCTTTTTTTTTATATATCATGTTCGCTCTCAGCGTGGAGCATATAGATCTACACAGTGTAAAGATATCCACTCCGAAAGAGGAGTATATGGATCTCTGCAATGTGAAGAAGACTTGACAGACTATTTTTCATGAGAATTTTTTGTCAGACAATTACTCAACCCAATCCACTCCTGCTTTTTTGGATTTTTTAAAATCCGACAGATGGGGATTCGAACCCGCATTCTCCGGATTGCTAGGTGCGCACGCTACCAAATACGCTATCATTATTACAATATTAAACAATTTTAATATTCGTTACAAATTTTACGAAGTTATTTAATAAAGTTTTTCCAGTGCTCACTGTTGATAAAAAAACAGTTGCAAATAACAATTATTCAACTAGATCTTTTTTTTACAAACTACGTTTTTTGAAAATCTTACATATCTTAAAAATGCGATAATTTTTTATCAATATATGTTTTTTAAATTTAATACTAGTTGTTTTTAAATAAAAATCTGTCGTTCAAATGTAAAATTTAGCCGTTAAATCATTTTGTGAACAGATATATAACCATTCATCTATTTATGTTACGTCACTTACAGAAAAAGTATCCTGTCTCTTTTAGTTGTTCAGGTCGCAAATCGTTTTCATTCGTATTGGCGATATCCTGAAAAGTTGTGTTATATCGTACAACCATGATTGACGTCTTTGAGACCTTTTAAGGGTTGCGGAATTTACGTTAACGTACGTTTGATCCATCTATGTTCTAGAAATTCCAAAACGAAACTTGTTACCTTTATAATAATCGTAAAACTGTACATCAGTTAATGCAATATCTAAATTATTACCATTCCATTTATTCAAATTCCTGTTAGAGCTTAAACAGGAATTTCTAAAAGCGTTTTGTAAAAGCAATGAATATTGTAATACCTCTCAAAACACGAAACATATTGAATCAGGGTTGCAAGTATACAGCGGTTTTAGCATCCCAAAAGCTTTACGACCAGAGTTAGATATTTGCCAGGCGCTGTAACTCTGGGAAATAGATCAGACAAGAAATGAAATATATCATGCCCTTCTGGCTGAATGATTGCCGAATATATACACCCATATATAACACACGATATATATTATACAGCTATTCGAACACTGAGAGGGTATGACATTTTGTGTTTTATAGTTTGCGGTTAATCTGGATTTGCGGTGAATAATTTAACTTTTAACGTGCGTATATTATCGTGAAGGTTTTTAGTATTGAATAAAATAAATTTATCTTTATACGAAGAAAGTTCAATGCAAAGCTCTTTTTCGTTTTAATTCAAAGTTTTTCAATTTATTAATACATAAATATTTAAATTCTAAATTATTTAAAACTGGTAAACTTCCATATGTGAGGTCGCTGTTAGCGACCCAGGTTTCGCCTTTCGGCATCTTCAGGCTAGATTATATGTGGGTAGTATTTTATATGTTCGTTCATTGCTCACGTATAATGTAGCCTGAAAATGCCGAAAGGTGAAGGGTCGCTAACCGTGATCTCAGATATGAAACATTAGAATAATAATTAACTTTGAGAATGTTTTTTTCCATCAAGCACCATCAGTCAAAAATATTAATTACATAAATATTTAAATAAATTAACAAAATTTTATATTGCAGATAAAAATTCAGTAAACTTTTTACAATAATTTATCCTTTTAATAACAATTTAGTATACTTAATCACTGTCGTTTTATTGTATTGTGCACGTTTTGGAACCAGACGTTGAGGGTTCTATTCCCACAGCTGCTGATTTAAAAAAAATAAAAATAAAAAGGTCTGAATGGCCAATGAGTTGACCAATAATTGGCTGACAGAAAGTTCTCATAAAAAAGTATCTAATGTGCCCAATATCCACCCGCCCCGTCCTTACATCTGGTCTTAATCAGGCGTATCCCTGAGTTCTGATATCGAAAAGCGATTTTCTTCATTTGACGGGAATGTCCGTGGAGTAAATATGAATTATCTAAGACTTAGGTTACCACGTACTCAAGTGGGCTGAAGTTAATACAAATATAATAAGAAAAAAAAGCTAATGGAGACTTAATTGATCAAGAAATGTGTGTGAAGAGATCATCGCGCTCTCCATATGACGCCGCAATGTCAAAATAATTCATTTTTAATCCAGAGGTACATAATAATTCATTTTTGGAGTCGTCTTCTTAAAGTGTTGACATTGATTTGCTCCATTTTAGGAGCGGTTTTTTTTTTTTTTAAAAAAGTGTTCTTTTAATGCTTTCTTCCACATACATCTAAATATATCGGTGCTTATATTTTTTCATCATATATCTCACATAATCTGAAAAAAAACGTAATTTCCATTTTTTTTTGTAACCAACAGTTCTTACTTCATCTGCTGTAAAATAAAGTTTACATAACGTTTGTAGATACCCTATCCTATAAATACATGTATATTTAACAGTATAATAACGCTTTATTTCTTTACAATTAAACCTTAAAATAATGTTTCTCCCAACACCTATATAGGTCATGGCTACCAGACAAAACTCCTTGGACGTTGAAGGCTAAGGTTCCTTGTTCAAGAAAAACTAGTACACCAGCTTATTTAAATAAAAGCTTTGTTATATTTTCTCAGCTTTTGGACGAACATTAACGAAACAATTATTATATACACCGAAAACAATTCATACACTTGTCGACATCAGTTAGTATTTACTTGTATAAACAACAATTATAAATGGTTAATATTTTCGACTAATGGTGTTTGATGGAAATTGATTTTAAATTCTAAATTATTTAAAACTGGT
>JAGVSQ010009104.1:0-13863 GCA_022683975.1 Rhyacophila evoluta | reverse complement strand
AAATGTTTAATTGTATATGTAAAAAACGGTCATAACTTTTGCATCAACCCAATATTTGACTAATTGTTGAACAAACATGACTTATGTTTGGTCTAATCGATAATTCCGTCACTATTGGTATCCCTAATAACTTACAGATAAATCGAGAACATCATAAATTCTTAGTTATGCTAATATGGAAAACAATGGCTATCTTTAACGAAATTACCTCAGTTATTGATATATTCCACGTGAGTGAGGTGAGTTTATTTGATGCTGCTGTAAACATTTTTAGAATTAGATCTGTCTATTGTCATTATTTTGTTTTCAAATTTTCCGTTTTTTACTTTGTTTTCCGTATGATTTTTTTGATAATATAAACTTTTTTGTTACTATCATGTAGTGATGTGAATACTTCCAGCCAAAATAATATTGTTCTCTGCCTTTATGAAACAAAATAATAATCAAATAAAAATGAAAGAGTAAAATGAGAATTATTTGAGCTATTTTTTTATTATAATTATAAAGACATTATTATATTTGATACTACGATTTTGTGAGAAGATATCATTTCTATTGCCGGACAAAAGAATAGGCGAGGGTGTGATTCTTGCGGCCTGGAAACCTTGCAGAAGGGTAAGGGGATGGTGATTGCCCATTACACGCTGCATTTCACACGAATAGAAACGGCTTCCCTCAACACGCCGCACGCCGACAACAATCTGAAACAACGCCGCTAATTCGCTTAACACTTTCACGCCAACGTTATCGATTACCGAAAAAAAAAAAGAAAAAATAATGTTGTTTTTTTTTTTAACTTATTTGGTTTTTCATTATTCAACGACTAATCCTTAACCCATAAATGAGTACAGACATAGTATTACGTCCATTGCTTTTTGTGTCAAAAGTATACAGACAAAATTCTATTTCTGATAGTATGCCACGAAAATTGATATTTCTTGTTGAATTATAGATCGTTTTAATGACTATCGGATATAATGAATTTGGATACAATGAATTCTTAAGATTTTTTTTATCTTTTAAAATAATTCTTCATACTTCGCAGTTACATATCGATAACTGTAAGTTGACAACACGTATCATACATTGTTGAATTGTTCAGGAGTACAAAAAAAACCCTATAAAAAGTATTGGGACATTAAAATAAAAGAGTGTATTCCATTTTTATTGATTTCTCAATACTTATTTTTTTTAAGTATATATAAGTAGGTATAAGGTTTTTTGGTCCTTTTGAAAAATTTAACAAATGTATGATACGTGTTGTCAACTTATGGTCATCGATATGCTTAAATGCGTCGTAGCAATCACAATATTTATAAAATAAGAATACATTGTAATGAAATCTATAAACTGAATAATTTTACTTCGTATATTGTCAATTATCAATTTGGTAGAGTTAAAAAATAAATTCAAACTGGATATCTATATCTTTTAACACAAGCGATTTGAACTTTTTTCGTACATATATATATTTTAATAAAAAATATATATTACCGTATATGTTATGAAGAGATAAAATGTATATTATGACTCTTGCAGATCTGACGTGAGTTTTCATTATACTTATCTCTGCAAAGAAATATACTATCTTAACACCATAGTAATCACTCAATGATAATTGTACTATATTCCATTGGTTTCCCATCAAAAGCAAATAATAACACTTATAAATTGAGTTAATATTTACTTGTTAAAAATCTATCCCGTAAATATTTGACCTTGTTTGGGCAAAAGGCATTAACCGTCACAGAACAATAACGCTGTGTATATGGTTCGATTTATTTTTCCCACACGCAAATTTAATAGATCCTCCTTTTTTCAATATTAAAAGTTTAATTTTGATAATAATTTAAAACCTTTTTATAGGACGTGTATTTAGCTCGCGATTGTAAAAAAACAGTTTTCAAAGAAGTGAGGATTTTGTCTAAGCAGAGTATATATTTTATAGTTAATAATCACATTTCTACAATTTAATTAATTTTGAAGTTAATTATTTCGGCTTTGATGACATTTACGATAATATAATTATAAATGCTATCACATTTTAATGTAGTCCAACTAGTAAATTGAAATACTAAATCCAACAAAATCATTATTTTTTAAACAATGTACAACGAAGTCCTATGTTAACCTATGTTTATTATCTGTATATTAAATATTTGGTATATTTCTGCTTATAGTGTGTATTGAAAGCTTTTTGGATTAATTTAATTTTTACTTTTCAAATGTATCCTAGTTTTCAAGAATTAAAATGCATGTATTATTCTCCGATGAAAATTGATGGGCTTATTAATTAACCGGTGTATATTTTAGCGCATCTAAGTGTTTTATATTTATATTTTAGGCATCAAATGCACAGCACGTTGATCACTACATAATATTTACATGCATTAAAACTATGATAAAAATATATGCTCACTATTTACTCGCCCCAATACGTAAAATAACAAAATACACGTATATATAAAACACATCATTTTGTCAAGCAATTAGACGCAGAGATCACCACGTTTTCTATGATGCCGCAAACACTTAAGAAGCATTGAAAGGATTCGAATTTATATATTTGGATTAAATACAGAAAATATAAAGTACTGAGCTAATATGCATAGAAACCGTGATGTAAATATATTATATTTTGACCCTTTCATTAGTGAGCTAATTTTTGATGCACACACGTTTTAAGCACGAAAATGTTTCACCGCTATCAATTTAATTAATATCATAAAATCAATCAGAATGGATATGCTGGTTTGTAAACAATGCTTTTCTATTTCCAAAAAAACGAACAAAATAAACTGAAACAGTATTCCAAATAAATATGAATGTGTATAACATTACCACATGTGGCTGCTCACATTTCGAAATCACAGGAGCATTTGAGATCAAATTTGAACGCTAAGACTGATTAACGCTACTTTTTATGAGTAAAAAAGAGTATAAATAATCTCTCGTTTCCTTACAAAACACAATAATCATCAAAAGAGTATAAGGTTTTTTTTTAATGCTGAAGTCAACTTTTTTTTACTCACTATTTTTGTAACGTTTACGTATATTATGCAGCCTAAAAATAAATGATATAATTGTGATGACTTATATATATCATTGAAATATATATATCTTGTATTTATATTGAAATAAATGATAACAGTTTATTAAGCAATAAAAAATCGCTTTGAAAACAAAGCGACAAAGCGCACGGACGTAAATTTACGTCCATCTAGTGAAGGGTTAATATACTTTAGCTACTGACTTCTTTTTCATGTGACTATCAAATTGAAAGGGTTGGCCACCGGGGAATATTTTCATGTATCGACACAATACGGACAAAGCCTAGCACTTGTCGGTCTGCCAAAGATACATCTCGTTGCAATCGGACCACACGTGTTGCGGAATTAATACTTTCTTTCATTGTCCCCCAATCATTACAAAGAAACGAATTATTTTGTTACCGCCAACAAAACCAGGCGGTCTCATTTGTATTTTTACCATTTCGCATGGAATTCAAGATAGAATCTTGTTATTGTGAAGGTAATGTTTACTCATGAAGAATAAGCAGTTTATTATATTGATGTAAGAAAAAATATGTTACGAATTGAATTGTTCGCGATTTTAAATAGACTGCAACTGGAAATCATTTCAAACAACTAGACTGTTTGTCGTCTTCATAATATAATATTAAAAGTCTACCGGTAAATCATTTAAATGTATCTTTTTTGAATCAGTTATTGTTGATATAGAAGAGCTTTTATCATTTTTTTTTACCATATTCACTCCGAAAGGGTATCATATCAATCTTCTCACTGTAAAGATATCTGCTCCGAACGTATATATCGACTGTGGAAAGGAAAAAGGACGAAACCCTCACTTTTTCTATCAGGATTTAAGCTACAAATGCCGAATTAGTGTGTTAAAATAGTTAATAATTCTATCCAATATGCAGCCAGGGAAAAGGTCTTTTACCACATCAATTTCATTGTTTTTTTAATATATTACTTACTGAATTAATATAGGACTTGGTAAATAAAACAATTGTTTTAGTTTTCATGCACATTAAGATTGTATGTATTTAATTTCTAGACTTTGACCCAATATCATTTAACATGCGTTTTTTGTGCTTCCTGTAAAATTTATTCTGTGTGGGTTACGTCCTTTTTTTCACAATTGATATAGATTTCCGCAATGTGAAAAAATGTCTTGACATATTATTTTTCATTAGAATTGGTTGTCAGACAATTACTCAACTCAGCGGGTATGCAGTCCTGTAAACAATGGTAGATGTAATAATTACAATTCCCCATCAGTTGGATTTTAAAAATCCAAAAAATGCAGGACTGGATGCCCATTGGGTTGAGCAATTGTATGACAAACAATTTTTTTAAAAAACAATCTGTCATGACGTGTTCACATTGCAAAAATCGGGAGGATTTTTCAGAATAGATATTTTCAACTTGTATAGATCCATATGCTCCACGTCAGGAGTTAGCATAGTAAAAAAAACTGAATGCCCGCCAAATGATTTCGAGCCAACTATCGCCCCCTAGAGGTTTCAGCGCCCACAAGAGGGTGGCACTGGCGGAAACCTTGGATTAACCAATAGCCGATAAACTTTGTCACATAGTGAACTAACATGGTATTCTTCTTTAATACTACAAATAATTTTCTTATCTGCTTAAATTTGTGTGTTGGTAATATATAGTAGTGATATGTAATGCGGAAGAGGTACAAAAAAATAAACCTTCTTCACACGGTAATTATATTTTAACTTAAGTCAGTTAAAATATATCCTTTAAAGTTATCATTCGGAGGCATCCGAGCATTTAATGTCTTTCCTGTAGGCCAAAGCCCGCCGAACAAGTGTTAAAAGATCGGTAAAATCCAAAGAAGAACTTTTGAATGGATATTCGAACAAGTAGCAGAATCCTTTCAAAAAATGAAAGACGCAACAATGGGACGTGATATATCCGTTACTTAAGCTGATTTATAAATAACGATATTTGTTATGCTGTTGTTGAAACCAAAATAGCAATAGGATAGAAATATGACTGTGAGTTCAAAAAAACAATGGAAGACTCTCAATCGCCGCTGAAAAGACGGTGAATACAAAATAAAATTATTAAAGTATTAAGGTATATTTTTAATTATGCGAATTTTCATTGTGTGTTGCAGAGTTTGAAAAGGCAGCTTTGTAACACAGTGTTTTATAACTCGATTATTTACAGCAAACATAAAATGTTATGTAAATAACGCCAACCACATGACTTATACAACAGAATTTTAAAAAACAACAGGGAAAATTGGAGTACACTTTCCATTTAGAAACGGACTTCCTTAACCAATTCAATGGTTACATTAAAACGAATGTATGTCACTCGTTTCCACAAGGGATACTTTGTAGTATTTAAAAAATACTATATCTTACGATAAACGAAACCTTTATTTTTTACACTATATTCGCTCTGAAGGTGGAACGTATTAATCTACACAGTGTGAAGATATCCACTCCGAAAGTGTAGTATATATCGTCGTCAATATTGCAGGAACACGTATGTCAATTTTTGAATGAAATTCACTTTAAGTAAAGTTTTATATATTGCAATTTCTCGTATCATTGGCAAATTTTTGCATTGGCACATAGTTTGTGCACGTTCTATACGCGAATATGTTAGTACAAAAATGTAATAATGCTACGAGAAATTGCATGATATAAAATTTTACTTAAAGTGAATTTCATTCAAAAATTGAATTACGTATTCTTGCAATATTGGCAACGATATAACAGATTTTCACAATGTTAAGACAAGATTATTTTTCACAGAAATGTCAGATAATTTCTCAACCCAATGGGCAGCCAGTCCTGCATTTTCGGATATTTAAAAATCCGATAGATGAAGTCGAAGCCGTATTCCCCGCATTGAGAGGCGCTCGCGCTAATTTATGTTCTATCTGTCTATTTCTATCAAATCTTAAGAAATATTTTAGATATAATATAATATGATATGAATCATACGCGCTCAATTGCAAGGTCTCATGATGCTGTTCCCGGATAACTCTTGATGTAATGAATATCTTTTTACGTTTGTTACGCCAAAATGACTGGTGTAAGGACGTGGTTTATGAAAACGAGTTGTTATCGATTGTTGTAGTATTTAAAAAGCTGCATGACCAATGTAATTTTTTATTTTATATATTTTAACATTTATTATCATCCTTTTATATATTTGTGATTCAGTTTTCGCCTTTAAGAGTGCAAAATTAAAGAACACTTAATATTTACAATTATCATTCGTAAATGTACGACCTGACATCACGGTCACAAATAACTTTTCAAATAAAAATTTGCATTTAATGCTCTCATTGATACCATAAAACTTAAGTCCAATTTTTGTTTCATTTTTTAAAAGTTTCTACTTTAATATTAAAACGATAAATCTAGCTTTTAAGATTTGACTATGTTTATCACAATACTATATTTCTGGAGCGTATTTTTTATGTAAAATCTATATTATTTATTCAAATAATGGTTTACAAATAATATATTTTACCTACCGTCATATAAAAACCTCAAACTTCATATTTATAGTATTCGGAAACATTTAAATAAATAAATCAATTTCAAATAAATAAATTCATCGATATTATTTAATATTGTTCCCATAATACATATTTAAATATTTTATTGGTTAAATTGTCCGTATTGAATAATACATATAATATTTATTCGTTATTTATTTTATCATATGGTAACATTAAAACGACACATGTGTTGGGGTTTGCTTATCTCGGTTCTGTGTTACAATTCCAATCCTTCTCCTTTGTATAGAAGAATTATATAAATCCAGATATGGATTTAAAAATCAATACAATGTTACTACTGTATTACTCTTCGGGAAATAAGCCGCACATGTGTTTATTATAATATTTTTGTTGTTATACTATGAATAATAGATATTGTTAGACATGTTTTTAATATTATTTTGCCCCGCAATAACAATGATATGGCAATGATACTTTATTCAAAGACTTAATAATATTTTTTTTTCAATTTGTCAAAGAAATAATAAATACCTACAGAATTTCAAAATATGATAAATAAATATGGTATTCCAGGGTTCTACAATCTTTTGCAGGACCTCGTCTATATTAAAATCGTCTTTCATAAGTCGCTGTCTTATGGTCTGTTCTTTCAGTTTGCTTGACCAGCTGTTTTGCAGTTTTGAGTTTCCATTTACATGTCTTTGCTGTCCATTCTGTTAACGTTTTAATGGTTTTGCATGATTTTATTATTTCTGTGATATGTTTTTTGGGATTTAAAGAAGTTGGTTACATTTTTATTGTTCATCAGTTTTCCCAGCATATGATTCATTCTAATTTGGTATGATGGATGCTTCTCAAAATTTACCGCTCTCTAAGTTTCCTATATATAGAATAACTAAAATATATGATATAATTATGTACTTTATTCTTCTATTCTCCCCAGTAGCATCAAGGTTAGGATGCGTGCCTTTCAATCCAAAGATTGCGGCTTCGATTCCCACATTTGTCAGACTTAAAAAAAATGCAGGACTGGATACCTATTAGATTAAGTAATTGTCTGATAAATAACTCTTGGAAAAATACTCGGTCAAGAAGTGTTCACATTGCGGGGATTCATAAACTCCTTTTTAGGAGTAAATGTGTTCTCACTGTGTAAATCAATATGCTCCACTTATGGAGCGAACATAGTATAAATAATTAAAAAATACACGTATTATGGACTTCTTTTTCTACTTTCCTAGTAACGTAATATTTAAATAATTCAATGTTATATGGCTTAAATTCTATAAGATGAGTTAAAAAAACATTTTCCGTAGATTAGATAAATTTGAACCCTGATATTTTTATCGTTTTTTTATTAACTCTATTATCTTTTATACAAAAAATCACACCAGGTGAAATTTCACAGCCGCCAAGAGTTAAAAAAATATTATACAGCATTAGATGCCCAATATGTTTACAAATTACCTCACAGCTGATTGTTGAAAAAAAAAGTCTCACATTGTGAAAATGTATATGCAATACTCAATTTTTAGAGAGATTTTTTTGACACTTTCAAAGATTTATATGCCTCACTTTGAGAAATAAAATGGGATAAAATAACTTTGTGCGGTAATTTAATCTGTTTATCTGAAGCGGAAATCGTATATTAATAAAGTTGTCAAAATTTTTCACTGGATAAATTTTAATAATGTTAAATATATAACCACCTTTTCAAATATAGAAATCGTGTAGGTTCCTATGCATACAACAAATTATATCCACAATAAATTTTAGCTAAGTATCATATTACGATGGCGTTGCCTAAAAAAACATACCTCCCTTAGAAAAGCTTCCTCCTGCGGTAGCTTGTATGTAAAGCTGCATGATGCAGGGGTTTTGAGTCAGAAAACTACTTTTGATATCTTGGGATCGATAAGTAACTAATAGATATTTTTAAATTAAATTTACGTTTATCCTTTCAACATATTCAGGCTATATGCACGTAAATATTATGTAATTAAGCTTTCATAAATTTACCTATAAAAGCTTAATTATTTAGCACAAGCTTTTCGATTTATTCAAAATGTCAAAAACATTTTTTGATGTCTTTTAATATGTGTATACAAATTTATATATATACAGGATATAAAGGTAAATAATACTAACAAACGATATGTCATCTTTTTCAATATATATTGACCATTACTTTCGTAGTGGCATTAACTTATCCAACTTATTCTCAACAAATATATATATTTTTAATAACAACATGATATTATTTCAGTCTATTTTATTTTAACACATCGACTGTGGAAAGGAAAAAGGACGTAAGCTGCATAGAACAAATTCTACAGGAGGCACAAGAAACGTTTATCTGATGATTGTTCCATGATCATGACGAAATCAAAAATACCTCGAAGTGTCTGAATACTACAACAGATATTTTATTTTAAGTTATTAAAGAAAAATTGTCAAAATTGAATAAATGGAGGTCTTTTTTCCCTGTTCGCAAATTTCACAATCTATCTTTTATATCAACCTTAAAAGCTTACTTTAGATACCAATTTGGCATTTTCAGCTTACATGCTTTTAATGGAACGTATATTAAATTGTATAAATTCAGATCATCGGATAAAACCTATTTTAAAAATTGAATATTACATCCTTTTTCTTCTCCACATACGATGTTACCTTTATCAAGTATGTATATATTTAACCTTTTAAACATTGCTCAATCAGTTAGTTAGTTGTATGTAGCATTTGTAATATCAAATTCGGTAAATAAATTCCTTATCTGGGCGATTATAAGTTCCAACGAATAATATATGCTTTTATTTTTTTAAGCGTTAACAATATTTTCATTATATTAAAATATCTTTAGTATTATATGAAAGTATAACTTTTGTTCGTTTGGATGCATATAGTTTGATATCAAAGGACGAGATTAGTGTCAAATAAATGACACACCTAACAAATTTAAAATAATAATTTCAATTTAATTGAACTTTAGTTTTAATTTGTCAGTGTTTTAATCATATTATTTATAGTTTGAATTTTCGCATTAATGTTTACTATTTTTTTTACGCCACTGATAAAACAGCGAAAAAATGTTGATCCCGCCCTGCAATTTGAATCATCGTGAAACACAGAAAACAGTAATGTTCACTTAAATATGTAAACAAAACAAATAAAGGGGGAGAAAAATTAGTGCGAAGGGGTGAACCACTTAGCTGCCTACTCAATTACTGGGCAAGTGCCTGCCTGTGGTACAGCCAAGCATCAATTTCCAAGAGGGTGACTTTTCATACAACAACAGAATGAATTTTCAAATGATGCCAAAACTCAATAAAAAACCATTCAAACTTCATTCAATAGATTAGATATTATTCCCTAAATTGAAACTGCTCTCAACAAAAATATAAATATTATAGCAAAACGTTATTAATTATATACTTAATTAAGTTTATGCACTCTTCTTGAAGCTTGTTTAATTTATATTAAAAAAATATATAAATATTCATGTTTTGAATTGGATATATTTTTTTTATCCCGCGATCATTTATTGAGAGATGTATTTCCAAAGTTTACTTATTCCACTATGTCAAAATTTAAAGCAGACAATTTTAAAGAAGTATTTTTTGTATAAAATCATAAAAATCATTTATTTCGCATATTTTTGGCAACGTTTATTGTTGTTTTTGAATTTTTGTTCTACTGGCTTAAAAAGTACATATATAGTTCTTCTATATAAGAAATACTTTTACAAATTCTTCTCCTTTGAATTTTTACATGGCGAAATAATTTCATGAAATTTACGGCACTATTAATATCTCCTCGGTAGAGTAGTAGTAAAAAAATTTGGGGATATAGCACCATGTTATTTTGAAACCGTGTAAAAAGAGAGTTCAGTATATGGGCTTAAATTTTTAAAAATAAAGATTTCCATGTGTTGCTTGTATGAATTATGATTTAACACAATTGTAAAATCATTATTTATCAGATCAGGTTCTGATCTGCACATGTATATATCTTGTGTTTTGGCTTATATGGTTATAATCTCTAAATTATATTCTTGTAAATTATGTTATAAACTTGACAAAGTTTCGTCTCTCGGTTTTGTTTCTTGTATCAATGACTTAACTTTCCTTTATTCCGTTATACGTCAATATTTAATAAATGTTGATCTTTGGAATAATGCTGAGGTTATATGTTAGAGCTCTTAACCCGTTAAATTTGGTTTCTTAAATGATTACAAACTTAAGTGATTAATGTATTTCTTAATATTAATTAAGTTAACAACAAGTTCCTTGATATGATACTGCGTTTTAGTAATATAATTATTGTTTTTTTTCCTACTATATCCGCTCTGAAAATGAAACATGAATCTACCTAATATGAAGAGTTTTCAACAGATATATGTTGATAATAATTGATTATTATCTCGTTCTTATTTATTAGACACTGTATTAACTGATACTCCGCTGCAGGATTTAGACCCACGACTTTTGGTCAATGAAACTAGTTTATCAACCGATCACCTGGATTACAAATTAATAAAAATAAATTATAATAACAAATACAAAAAGATTTATTGATATTTGTTTCAGTTTTCATACCATTATTAGGATTAGAATAAATATGTACTGCGCTGTTTAATATGGATACATCGATAAGTTCAAAATAGCCAATGAAATGTAATAAATAAAAACACTTGTGAATTGTTCTGAAGTTGCGGGCTTAAGTCTTACTGGCTTATCATAAATCAGTATATATATTTTATTTTATTTCTCCAAATGTATGTATTCCTCATAAAAAACCCCTATGAGTATGATGTCATTACAACGTCATACACGGAGTATTGTGAGTGGCTGGTCACAATGACTCAATGTATCAGTACTATCTGCTATGGAATGTCTAGTTTCTGTTTCCGCCGTTATTTATATATATTTTTGCATTTATTTCATATTTTTAGACTTCTATTAGATAAAAAAACGATTTTATAGTTAATAACAATAATTATTCCAACAGATTTTGCATTCATTTCCATTTGAACATAGATTTTTAACAATACGGTGAGGGTCCAGCACCGTGGCTTTTAGCTTAGTAAAGCGCGTGTTATTATTATATTTTTACACCAAAAAGCCTTTTCGCATAATGTATTTTTTAAGAAAAAAACCATTATTGTGAAAACCCAAACGTTTTATAATAGCCGCTTAGCCGCGATAAAAAAATATTTCTGTTTTTAAATCGTTGAAGTGTTTTGCCAATTATGAATGTTTCTCAACTAAACTTAACTTTAATTTGAAGGCGAAGTATTATATATATATATTATACAACATAAATGCTATTTATTATTCTATCAATAAACATAATGTATAGAGATAATTTCAGAAGTAAAAAAAAGAAGAAATACGAGTGAGTTAAAAATATTTGTTTTTTAAATAAATAAGACATTGTGTATTTAAACTCAATGTCACTCCAATAAAATATTTTAATATGTGCAGTAAATTCATTCGTATTGGTATCAACGCGGTGATAGATTTTTTTTATACATTAGAATAAAAAACACTTAGTTTTCGGGTAGTTGAAGTGACAATACTTATAAATGTATAAGTATAACAATATAAAGTACTGTTTGATCTTACACACTGTATAAATGATCTAAAACTTCACAGTCTTTGAACGAGCGTATATGAATGGTTTACAATGTATCATTGTAATAAACTTACTTCAAACTTCTTACTCAGGACTGTATTTGCTTCAGTCTTTCTAAACTATTCAACAGAAATTCAAGCATTAAGATAAAGTAGGCAGTAATCTATTTTAAATTAAATATAAATACTTTACTCGAGCGAAATGTATTCAAAATATTAGAACAGTGATTCTTAAGGTATCTCCCCTTCGATGGCGCTGGAGAATCCATAAGGCGGTGATACCCTCAGGCCAAAAGGCCAATATTAAAGGGCACTAAGGGAGCGGTTTGAGTAATTAGAAGACACTGAATAAATTTGTCTAGTATATTTTACTACGCATTTAGTTTTTATATGAAACATTTAATGACATTTATCGACATGATTTAATATCAAAGAAAATGTATTATAAATTTTGTTGAAGCCGTGTTTGCTGTTGATTCATGTAAAACATTAAAGTAAAAAAATGTTGGACATATCACGATTTCTTTGTGAAACAAATTAGTACCAATTTTGTGACACTTGTGTTCGCAAATTACACGATATCAATTTCAAATATGTATTCATGTAAAAATATTATTTCTATGCCAAATACTATTGTGAATATGTGCTACTACTTGTATTAAAAAGCTTAAGTCACACGTATTTTTATTTCGCTGATTTTTTTTGAATTATCAATGGTTATAAGCTGACAACACGTATCATACATTTGTAAATTTATTCAAAAGGACCAATCTTATAAAAACTAAGTATTAAGATATCGAAGATAAGGAAATACACTTTGAAGTATCAAAGTAAAGTGATATTTATTTTATTTTGAAAAAGTGAATTTCATTATCATTTATTTCCTGATATTTACTAATTTATAACGTTTTTGGTCCACCTGTACAATTGAAAAAAATGTACGATACGTGTTGTCAACTTATGGCTATCGCTACAATACTTTCAAGTATTATTTATTAAGTATAATAAAGTATGCAAGCAGGACTTAGGTAACAAAGTAGTTAGAGGAAGATAGATGCACCAGTAATTGCCATGTGGTATTCATATACTCCATGTATGCAATGAGAAGTTTTATAATAGGCCCCAGTTAATCAAAAGTCCGCCGTAAACCATTTTCTCTACTAATTACTTAATCTTTGTTAATAATTCATAACTTAAATCAATAATGCCTAGTTAGTAAATTTGCTAAATCAACTCTCACCGGCCCTGTTTGCAAGAATAACTTGTTAAGGCAAGGCTTGAGACATATAGGGATCAAGAACTTGTACAATATCAACTTTACATGTTAACAAAGGTCTGGGTGGAGATTAATTTAGTTTTAGCCCTCAGCTGTAACTAATGCTCAAGTGAAACATTTACGTAACAGCTGAAAAGAGCTTAGCTAGAATGTGTCGCAATTGTTTGCAAGATTGTATTATATAATATATAATACCGAAACCGTCAGATGAACTTATATTTCTTAAGGTGTATACCGAAAGTTTTCTTTTCATATCATTTAAATTTCTCCCATCTAGCGATAAAAAATGACAATTCTACAGTACAACTTAGCGTATTTATTTGGGCGTTTGTTATTATGAAACTTAAAATTCTCAATTCATAATGTGGCTGAAAATTAAGTTTACACGCTTTGTGCTGATAGTTAAGTTCGAAT
>JAGVSQ010009103.1:0-13864 GCA_022683975.1 Rhyacophila evoluta | reverse complement strand
TTTTTAAAATCCAACACCAGATGGGGATTCGAACCCGCATTCCCCGGATTGCTAGCCAGGCACGCTACCAACTGCGCTAACCGGGGATATAATAGATAATAATATAATTATACATATTATAGATATTATGTACATAAAGATGCTTTTATATATCACTCATGACAAAGCAATATCTTGTATCGCACAGCAAAAAAAACAAATATCAAAAAATACATCATTTATTCACATTTCATATTTTTTTAATGTCAATATTACAAAACATCAGTTAATGTAACAGTTCATTTACAAAATATGGGATTCGATGTAATAATAGTAAGCAATGCGAGCTATTTTCATTTTCCGTTAAAAATGTGCCGCGTGATATATAAGACATTGGTTCGCTATTAGCGAAATGCTCCATTTGAATTAGACAAGAAATTTTATAAAATAATTTAGTATGATTATTTACTTCTATTGTCGGTTATAAATTTCAACTGGAATCCAATTAGATCACCTTAGTATACCTATTTGTTTTTGTCACATTAAAATAGTTTAATTGGACTTTTTATATAAATGATCCACCTCAAAGATAAAGACAATTTTAAATTACCTTCAGTTCCACATAATTTTTATCTTACAATTTAGACAAAATGAAAACATATTAATTAGTTTGAAATATTAATATGTTTTCTTTGCAACATTGTCTTACATGCTTTTTTCCATTATCGGATAAGTTCTTGGAATGTCGGAGGTTCGAATCCGAGCGTTTGTCCTTTTTGAGAAGATATTTTATTTATACGTCTGTATTATTTTGTTTTTAAACAAAAATATATTACGTATTTATTTGCAAATGCTGTGTGCTTTTTACGAATAAAAAATAGTATTATATTTTTTTAATTTTGCTGCACACATGCAAGTTAATTCAATATAATCTTATGTAATATTCGTTTTGTTCTATCATTTAATTCATACATTCATTGAAGCGCTCTTTTAATCAATTAATTAACTTAGTATCCTTGTTGAAACTATATCTTCGTCTTTTTCATTCATATCCGCTCCTTAGTATAGTAGAGTATCTGTGTATATGGACATCACGTGAAACCTCTAAGGCTCCGATACAGATCATGCCTGGATCATTTAGTTGCGCCGAATAGCATTTATCAACCCTCTAAAACAACGAAATTAATTAAGCGACATTAAGAATAGGCAGATCAGGTTAATACTCTTTTGAAGCATCTGCAACACATGGCCAAGCCAGAGCATAGATTCGTTGTTTCGGTAATGTGTGTGTCTACGTCTCTAATCGTCTTGCTGTGAACAAATTCATTCTCCATATCCGCAGAACCCTGGCATATATCCTCATTGCTTAGTATACGGTTAATTTGGGCTTTTTTGAGTACCATAATTCGCAACAGTAGACTAGCAGTGATAGTATGAATGCATTGAACGGGCGGCATTTGATTTTTAATTCACACAACTTAGAACTCAATACGACAATAAAATAAATAGTTTTGTCGGTAGATATTTAGTTTATTGCAGCAGTATTTTCAACCGTAAACAGGTCTCGGCCTTTTAATAGCTTTCACTCCCCTTTTATTTGAATTTGAATACATTTTTGAGGGGCGGAAGTTATGGAGGTACATAAAGTTTGGCAATATTCATAATTCATAAACATTTCTACATAAATATTGTTTCCATGGCCATAAAATATACTCATGATATCAATCACAATTTCTCAGTCACGTCATAGTAAAAATAATATTATTATTAGGAATATGTTCTGAATAGCTTTTAGAGCCTATTACCTGCAAGAGATCTTGGTATGGTGTTTTACCGTAGTCTTTCATATATGGAAAATATTTATTTTTTATTCCATGTTCGCTCGCATCGTGGAGCATATGGACCTACACAGTGTGAAAATATCCACCCGAATTCAAAGTACATATATGGATCTCCGCAATGTGACGACGTCTTGACGGATTATTTTTCACGAGAATTGTTTGTCAGACAAATACTCAGCCCAATGGGCATATATTCCTGTATTTTTTAAATTCAACAGATGGAGAATCGAACCACCACTCCCCGGATATCTAGACATGCACGCTACTAACTACGCTACCGGGGAGACGAAAGAGCAAATATAGTTGACAGTATATTATATAACAAGGGACTGAAACAATGAGTTTCGTTTTGGGCACGTCTAGGATCATTTCGGATGTTCCAATATTAAAAGCTCTATATACTTAATGTAATTGAATTAATAAAAAGTTCTCACGTATTCAGTCATACATCTTTAGATTTGTTTAAATATTGCAGTTGTGGGATTCTAGCCCACAATCTCCGGGTCTGAATCTCGCATGCTGACATCTCGACCTACGTATGGACGAATAATTATGGTGTAAAACAACGATATGTTTTTATTTATAACGTAACGAATTATTCCATTTAAAAATGCGTTAATATTAAACACAAGCAATGGTATGTTAACGTAAAGTTAATTGAGTAGGCAGGTCTAGTAGAGTAGGCAATATTCATCGCAGTGCTAATTCGATTGTTGCATCAATGCATTGGTTAACGCGAAAGCTTTCTATGTCGAAGCTTTTAGTATAACGTTTACAATAATACGCACTGGCAATTTATATGCACCGTGCTTTATCTCATGTTACTGAATGCAGTCTAATGGCTAACTACTAATGGCCTAACTTGAAAACGTGCGTTTGATGTGATTTCTGCATACCGTCGATAAACACTTTCATATAACTTTGCATATAGAAGTAACCACAACAAACGATTATATTATGGTGAGCTTTTATTAGATTTTGGCTGGATAATGAAGTGATATGAGTTGATTTAAAGTCTATCATACCACATTATAATATTATATACAAATTAGGCCGAGGTCACGATAGATGCCATGGCAGCAGAGCAACAACAGCAGAGCGTCGGCAACAAGGATGCAAAATGGCTATAAATATCCACTTTCTGTGCAAATGAATCTCCGCAATGTAAAGACGTCTTGGCAGATTTTACTCAATCCAATGGGCGTCCAGTCCTGTATTTTTGGATTTTCAAAATCCGACAGTTGGGGAAACGAACCCGCATTCCCCGGATTGCTAGACGCGCACGCTACCAACTACGTTACCGAGGAAACAAAGGGTCTTTATACAGGGCATGGAATTTTTCTTTCGCGCATAATATTTAAATCCTTCCGTTTCATGCTTGCAAACATCGATAACGAAGTGAAAATTGAACTCATAACCAAAGAATTATTGTCAAGAATTCATGCCGTGAATAGAAAGTGCCCGTGTACACAATGTTTTTACGTATGTATACATATTACTCATTTAAGACTATATGGGTATCTTATATTTTTACAGTCAGTATACTAGTTAATAAAAGGTATACAAATAATACAAAGATCATTCATTGCACGTAGAAAAATCTGAAAAGGGTTTTTTTTAATAAAAAGGTGCCCGCCCTTGTGTGGTGCGATGTGCGGACTTTAGCATAGCCCGGCCCTGATTGTCAACTTGATTGTGGTTTCAATGGTAAAGAAATCTCATTTATTAACCAAAAAAGTATGTAAATATTACATCAAAACAAGATAATATTTGATTAATTCAATTTAATCCCACTTTATTATGATTTTAATTTTATATTCTACAACCAATGAAATTTAAAAAAAAGGATCTTATTCCTTATAAGGCTAATGCAAATTTATCGTTTTATTGTACAATTCTAAGAATATTTTTTTCTCAGCCACAAAAACCACGTAAGCGGCATTTAAAGACGAATTGATTTCAATCATATGACAATCCGTATCTTATCTCAAAAACCCTTGTAGTCCCACGTGTTTATATAGCATATAAACCGTTAAAAATAATATTTTGTTAAGTGAAACTGAATACACTATCTGTGTTATCAGAATTTTTATTGAAACTGGATTTAAAATATTGCACGTTTAAGGAGTGATATTGATGAAGAACGAGTATTATAGTATCACAATTTTTTAATTGACATCAACAAATGCAGAACTGGGTGCTTATCAGAGTGAGAAATTGTCTGTTGTACAATTATCATGAAAAAATAATCTGTCAAGATATGTTTTCACATTGGAGAAATTCATATTCACCACTTATTCAGCGGATATCTTCAGACTGTGTTGATAGTTTTAAAATTTACCATTTATCTCCACAAACCAACAGTTTTTTTTAAATAAAAATTAAAATAGATTATCATCATAATGCTTTCACGACCTAATAAATTTAATAATATAATACCATGTTCGTTTCCACCGTGGAGCATATGAATCTACACAGTATGAAGAAGTCTTGACAAATTATTTTTCACGAGAATTGTTTGTCAGACAATTACTCAACCCAATGGGCATGCAGTCCTGCATTTTCGGATAGTTAAAATCCGACAGATAGGCAATCGAACCCTTATTGCCCAGATTTCTAGGCGCGCACAGTACCAACTACGTTAACCGGGGAGACTTTTAATTAAATTTATTCATTGCAAAACAGAATTTTACTAAATAAACGCTTTTTCAATTAATATTAAGAATATCAGTTTTTAAATACAAATACATATTAAGAAAGATTAAAATAGTTAAATTGAAAAGTATATCAACGTCGATTCCGTTTATATCAAATGAATAAATAATATTACGATTTATTTTCTAGGACTAATAGGGTTAAGAGAACCTAACACGGATACTATTACATTTTTAACGATTTTACAATCCATAAATACACATCGCTCAACCATAAACAACAATTTATAATAATTTACGTGAGAAAATTTCAGTTTATCTATCGTGTGAGATGGATATTATGTGCATTATGACATTGACAGTTTTGTTTAGGTCGCCTCGATTAACGACGTTATAGGTTCAAATCCCGTAACTATCTACAGATTTTTTTAAATGTTTATATTGGTCGACAAGTGATTGATCTTTTGATCAGCAATATACTATAGTATTTTTCACCATGTCTGTTCGGAAAGTGGAGTATATGGATCTCCGTAATGTGAAAACATTTCATTTTTCATGAGGATTGGTTGCCAGGCACTTACATTTTTGGATATTTTACAATCCCTCAGATGTGGGAATTGAACCCACAATCCCCGGCTAACCTCGCGGCTACCGGGGAGACATATATAATATTTTACTATATATTTTCACAGCATAGAGATTTCCAGTTCGCATCGAAGTGAGCATGGCTAAAATCAGTGCTGCGTTGTGGATAGAAGCCACCCTTGTGCGAAAAAAAATGAATACTTACTACACTATCAATGTTTAACAGAATTTTCAGCAAATTACACGATTAAGGTATTTCAACATGTCATGCAAACAATTTCTTACGATCATGTCGACTATGAAAAGGAAAAAAGACGTAACCCACCCAGAATTTTTTTTACAAGAGGCATAAAAACGTATATTTTATGATTTTGAACTTCAAAATGCACAAATACTTAAATTATTATGCGATATGATATTAATTGCGTAAGTTATTTAAAAAAAAAACCAATGAAATTGATATGGTGGAAGTCCATTTTCCTGGTCGCAATTTCGAATTTCGATTTATTCGTCCAACTGCAGCTTTGTTTTCTGTGTCTATGGTTTACGCCGAGCGTTCACTGCTTCCTCTTTTAAATATCACAGCATAGATATTTATGATTCATCCAGTCTCTTTACAGTAGGTATACTTAACCACTGGGCGAGAAAACCATTATTGGTACACCCTCCGTTTTATGTTTTCGGTTAATTTACTGCAGCATCACGATCCCGAGGTGAATTCCTAATGACACCGGGACACGAACCCGTCCTTGTTTGTTCGCCCTGACTACCCAAAACATCCGCCGTGCGTTTTTAATTGATTGTAAATTACTTCTCCCCGCTTCAGAAGGAGCATGTTATTTTAATACAAATACAAACCGTATGCATTTATTTTATTTATCTATGGGACATTTTGTGTTATCCCTATACATATTTTTAAATCAAACTATGATAACATAAATTTATATGAAATCACAAACTTTTGACTTAACTTAATTCCATGTTCGCTCTCAGAGTGGAGCATATGGATCTACACAGTGTAAAGATATCTACTTGGAAAGTGCAGTATATTGTTTTTTGTATATTAAACACGTCTTGACAAGTTATTTTTCACAAGAATTAATTGTCAGACTATCGTTCAATCCAATGGGCATCAAGTCCTTCATTTTTGGATCGAACCTGCATTTCCCGGATTGCTAGGTGCCCACGCTATCAACTACGCTACCGGGTTATTTTATGTTCTACTAAATAAGATCAATCAGTTTTTATCATCTTTGAAAATAAATATATACACACTGAACTCTCGATTATTAGGTCTAATTATCTAGAGAAAATTTCCGGATTATTAGAAAACATGGGTAATCCGAAGTATGATAAAAATAGATAGCTTACCACTATTGAAATGCAATTAAACAAATTAATAATTTTGATATTGCAAAGCTTTTGGCTCATTTATGAAATGTTTAATATGTATTAAAATGGTTAAGAATAAATCGGAAATGATTTAAAAATATGCTACATTATTTTCGAAATATCGTTGCTTAAGGATTGGCTTATCGAATTTACACACTGAAAAACAAAACGTATTTTTAATTAATTAAATTTTCACAATTTGTGTACTTTTTTTAACATATTGAATTTCACACGTGATTGTTAATCAACTTCTCAGATCAGTGATCCTCAACTGTAATAAACATGGCAGTTGCATTTGAAATTTAAATTATAATATGTTAAGATCTACACAATATGTGTATTTTAAACTTTTTTCTTCATTCCTCATATCTACTAAAGCATCATCCATAACGATGGAATTTATAATAAAATGAAACTGATAAATACATTCACATATTTCGTTTAATGCATTTAAATTCTGATTACATCATGTAACTTAATTAATTAATTACGTAAGTTACTTAGCTTTATTTCTTAACGAGCTACCAAAAATGACGTCACGAGCTATCGGTAGCTCGCAATCGAAGAGCTTTCGACCACCACCTCAAATTATTGACCATCTTATACCACAGCTCAAATTTCTATAAAAGCTCTTTTACCATGCTCTCTGTAACAAAACACATACAATAAATCTATACAGTATCTCTATCTTGACATTTTTTTACACGAGAATCGGTTTCCAACCCATCACGAATCAGACACTCAGCTCTATACCCTAGGAATATTTTGATTTTTTATGCAGCTGTGGGATTTGAATAGGCAACTTCTATCGCTTACCAGTCAGCCTATTCTTATGTAGTATACCTACCGGATTTAAACTTATTTTACTTTCAACCTTATTAAAACACTTCCCACTCTTTTCTTATGCTATATATCGTCACTCAATAATATTAATCAAAATAAAATCATTTATAATGTATGAAAAACTTTTAAATACTGCGTTTGTTAACCTTTTGACAGCGGAATAACGATATATCGCTATTCACGATAACAGCAAGACATGCTATGAAATACCGTTTTGTCTAGCTTTTGTTTTAAAATGGCTATCAAACAATCCCTTCCAACTATTCTCCGATGTTTACATTTTCATTTTTACGAATACTTTGTCCATTATATCCGAAGTCCGTTATATTTTAATTACAACTGGAATGATTTCTCGCTGAGATTATAAACTGTTTAAAAACATCGTAGCAGGCAAAGGTTTAAACATGAAAATGTCTTCTTTTAAAACCAGATGTTTTGCCAGAACAGAAACCGTATTTTCAACGCCTGTCACGATTTTTGTATTTAATAAATTTAAAACTTTACGACAACTAGTGGGTGTTGCAACTACCAATATACTACTTTGTATTTCCGCCTTAAACCTTTAATCCAATTACAGTGCTGCGTGGCTGAAAATCAGAGCTGATAAAATGCAGATTTGGCCATCAAGGACTCTGCATTCATTATATGATACTATGTTTATTCTTTATACATATATTCATTCCGCTTTTTATCTAGATTGTCAAACTTTCATTTAGTTGAATGCGTAATAGTTTTAAAAACTTTGTTTGAAACTTCAGTTCCGCTGTGTACATCTTATGGGTAGTATCCAATAGTCTTTCAGGTCGCCGGAATCCCACCGGTTGGAAGAAGAGACGAGCAGGAAACAGGCTCTTCCTAGTACATGGCCCAGCCAGTTCCAGCGCCGCTGTATGACTAAGTGAGGCAGGAGGTTATTCCGTCCGCTTTTTTATCTTCGAGTTCCTCACGAAGTCACTCTTTTTAACCCCTAGTATCTGACGCAAGCATCTCTTCTCGAAGCTCAATATACTGTGCTAGTATGGATTGGGAGGATGTAAGGCGGCTGGCTGGTGACAGAGAATCCTGGAGGCGTCATGTGATGCATTCGTTTTCACTTACACTCACTTACTATGAAATACGATAGAAAAGAGTTGAAGACGTGATGAAAAAGTAGTTGAATGTTCGTCCTATAACACTCTGGCAATATTTACTTTCAATGTGCTGCACTTTCATTGCGTCGCAGTATACACTTTAGCAGAGTATTTTGTCAGTCCGCAAATGGTTGTAATTAGGAACAAGTCCATTGCAAGTTTGTAATTTAGTTCTTAAAATAATTATGTACATCATAAACAGAAGCAGAATGTCTATGTCAACATTACGAAGGCATTCAATTATTATCAGCATTTTGATTGCATATTCATGTGAGAAGACTTGGTCGGCCATATTAATATTAAAAACAAAGCTGAGACACCTATTGGATGTCAATGTTTCGCTTCATCTCTCCGAAACAACATCGAATTTACGTGTATTAAATGTTCACGCAAAGATGCAATTTTCAAAACTAAATACTGCCTTATTAAAATACGAGAAGCTCTTTTTGTTGAAGATTAATTTCATGATAAGTCCCAATTATTTTAATCAACAACCAATTTTTCATGTTATATTTTTGTTTGTATTCGCAATTCGCAATAAGACGCCATTCGTTTGTTAAGTTTACACGTTACAATATAAGATTATAAATTAATAAACAAAACAGTGCACAAATAACAGTTTTTATTTATCTCTTTACCAGTCCGTGAAATATTTCTCCCGTTTTCACCGGTACGCAAGCATAAAAAGGTTGGAATACGCTGCACTACAGAGTATGATTAAAAAAGGATTTTAAAACGCAGTCATTGAATATTTGATATTTAATCTCATAGTTATTGCCAATTTAAATCCATTTAATGTTATTTCATTTCAAATAATAAATTACTACACAGCTATCTATATAAACATATGGTATATTATGGTATACAACTAAAATAGGTAGTGTATTTTTATGGTGGATGCGAAACCGTGCCTAATCTACGATTCATTTATTTCAATCACGATTTATGAACGGTGCACACTTAAATGCACGTGGTCTTTCACAGGCATGCAATAATTTTTCCAAACTTTCTGTAATATTTACAACTAGACGTCTTTTCATAATTAATAGATAAATGCTACTTGTTTCTAACATTCTATTCTTAAGTGTTTGAAACTTTATCAGTTATAAGTTATATATCTGGTTGATTGTTTAACATTGTTTTTGATATTGAGCTATATGTAGCCAACTAAATCAACAATTAATCTTATATGCAAAAAATTATATAGTTTTTTCTACTAAGTATTGTTTTATAATCGACATAAACAAATGTAACCTAACTCTATGTAAAGAACACTTAAGATCTTAAACTCATATATTTTATTTTTAATTAATTTTACTGTGTTAATTTAAATCAATTGATATCTGTGGCGTAGCTACCGAGGAGCAGTAGGAGCGAACTGCTCCAGGCGCACGAATCATGTCTAATAGGAAGTAAAACAATTAGGTAGCGTGAGAGATAAACAAAACGATAAACCACCATTCTTTGAGGGAAGTATAAAATTGTAGTTAAACGAAAAACAGTAGGGTGCGCAACTATTTTACTTGCTCCATGGCGCTGAATATGTAGCTACGCCACTGATTGATACTATTATTATAGTTTTGTGATATCGCTCTTTGAGTGTAATGATGACACAACTCAAAGACTATTTGTAATTATTGGAATGGTAAAATAGTTAAAAATTAATAGATATTTTAGAAATATGTAAAGATAATGTATCTGAAAAACATATGTATTTACTTATATTCCTTTAAAATATATTATAATGAAAATATGTTCCAATTACAAAAAAAATAATAAATGTTAATTTCTCTTATAATAAATAACTTAAAAATGTATTTTTTGAGTTATGACCTTATTGTGTTAGAATGTGATATCTGTTTAGATTTTCGTTTATGATGATGACGACAATCATTTCAAACGCTTAGTGCAATGGTTTATGAATTCGTATTAATAAAATAACCTGTTTTGAGACGAATACTCTTGGTGCATTTGAGAACCATATATTCCAGGGATAGGAAATTACTGGCACGAGATATTTTCTGTAGTACCCTGAATAATAAATTATTTTTGTATTACCCCGTAACAACAAACCAACAGGATCTGAAAAATTTTACGGGTAAAATAGATAAAAATGTTTCTAACAAAAATCAAATTAGTATTTTTCATTCGAATTCTCTCGCTAATTTGTATAATATATTTTTTTGGTATTCATTTATATTGAATTAACAGCATTACAGCTTTTAAAGGTTGTTATATACGATATTTTAAAAATATTAACAAATGCGCATATAATTCCTAAATAGGTGCATAGCACAATTAAAACGTGGAGGAAAACCTATATATATTTAAAAACCTCACATAGCCCGGATAATCGGTTCCACCGTAGGACTGTTTAATACCGTATTAATCGAGGAACTAAATAAATCCATACAAAATAAAATTCACAAAGGTCTACAATCTACTCATACATATTACATAATTAACACATATTTAGAGGGAAATCAGTGAAACATGACGTGCACATTCTCTTCAAGTCTAGATACACACAAATACATCTCTCGAAAAATTTGATATATTGTATTGCATAAGTTTAAATTAGCATAAAAATATAAATGGCTATGTAAAGACAATAATCTGAACGTGTGTGTATAAAAAACAGTGTATTTGTTATCAAGATTTAAAACCGGACTACAATGAAACTTTTTGAAGCCGTACTATGCGAGGTAATACTGTACTGCTGAGTAAGTTCATTTTTTATGCACACACGTTTTAAACACTAAAATCTTTCAATTAATATCATAAAATCAATTAAATTAGGTATGCCAATTTGTAGACAATACTCTTTTATTTCCAAACAACAAACAACATAAGCTGAAAAGTTATTCCAGACTGGTGAGAATATGTATAACATTACCGTATATGGTTTCCATTTCGGAATGAAAGGAGCACTTGAGAACAAATTTGAATGCATATGAACAGCAGTATAAAGAATCTTTGTGTTTTTACAAAACATAATAATTATCAAAACAGCGATAAGGAATTTTTCAATGCTGAAGTCAACTCTTTTTGTTAGTCTTTTTTTCGTAATGTTTACGTATTTTTTCTAGCCTAAAAATAAATGATATGATTGTAATGACTTCCACATATCGTTGATAGCTGTATCTTGTATTTATATTAAATGAAATAATAACATTTTACTAAAAAATAGAAGAATGGTTTTGAAAACAAGGTGACAAGGCGTACGGACATTTTACTCAAAGGGTTAACATAGTATTATCTTATTTTGGCAAATTGATAGATTTATATTTGCCGTCCCTGTTAATAAACTGATCCACTGCCTGTAATAAGGTATAGGCCTATTCACAATATAATTTACGATTACTTGACATTTATGATTTTATATCATGAATGGTACGCGGGTAATAAAAGTAGAAACTTGATTTACACTAGTGACACCTGTGTCAGTTCCCACGAATCAATTTATTTGATTTTAATTAAAGCAACAAACAACCTCGTGGCTCTGTAATTCGTGTGAAATTATATTTACCAACTCAAACTTGGACGTCGTTGTTATTACGAATAAAGCAATTGTTATTAAAGACACTTTTTAGCCCTCGTAGCACGTACGATTAAGTTAGCCACGATTCTTGGCATGGAAGCTTTTAATATACCAAAATACAAAAACTCTGAAATGCGTACAAAATAACAATATCGACCATGGAAAGTTGGTTTCTTTTTGATAATCATAATGTATACAGCCTAATATACATTCTGTCAAAAGGATGTAATTTGCAGATGTCTAATTAGTATCTCAATTTGAAAAACCAGGTAAAAAGACTTCCACTGCATTAATTTTACTGTTAATTAAATTAAATAACTGATTAAACTAGTATGCGATTTGGTAAATCAAACACCAAAATTAGTCTTCGTGCACTTCACGGTTATATATATTTATAATAAGTTCGCTCCCAAAGTGGAGCATATGGATCTGCATAGTGTGAAGATATCCACTCCGATAGTGGAGTATATGGATCTCCGCAATGTGATTATCTTTCACGAGAATCGTTTGTCAGACAATTGTTCAACCCAATGGACATTCAGTCCTGTTTTTTCAGAGTTTTATAATCCGATAGATGGGAAATCGAACCTGTATTCCCAGAATTGCGAGGCGCGCACGCTACCAGCTACGCCAACCGTAGAGACTTATATTTGTCATTAATATTATGTCAAAATCATTAAATAGATGTGGGTTACGTCCTTTTTTCTTTCTACGGTCGATATAATACAAATAAACAAAAAATCTATCATAAAAGCTTGGTGCTCGGAGGCACGATATTGCAATTCCATTATATATAACCCACGATGAATGTAGGTATGAGCTTTTGGCCTATACATGGGGTGAGTTTATTTTTTGTCTAAATCCTCTATGATGTACTTAGTGTTCTGCAAAACAAATCGAAGTGCGGGAATTCAATACAGTACTACAAAAAGTTTGAGTATAATTTTCTATTTTGAAAAGCTTTATTGTTAAGTAAACTAACGACTCTAATAGGATCGCATTTATCAACAAAATGAAACATAACGTATGACGCGAGATTTTTTTATATTGTTAAACACTATTGGGCAAAATTACGAAATTACTATTGACACTATATATATACTTTGCTTATAGCGGAAACATATATATTATAAAAGTTCACTGATTCAATAAAGTACTGTGACTATAAATAAAATATGAAACTGGTATCAATCTACAATGATAAGCTACTTTACTTTTTTCCTATTGGTAGCTCTTCTTATGATTTCCAGACCTAATTTATCAAATGAGTTGAATTTTGTATACTAATAATTTTGAGTTATATTTGTTTCGTTTCACGTTAGAAATGATGCCTGGCGAATTCGCTGCACATTTTGTTCTATTCTGGAAGCTTTTTTCAGAAATATTTAAGTGTAGATGCTGAAATTAACTGAACAAAAAATAATTGTTCCGGAAGATACAGCGAAAAATTTGCATTCAACATAAATCATTTACCACAAAAATTTTAATGCTTTTTAACAATAGGGGTATACAAACTTCACGTATTTTTGGGAACTATCTCTAACTATCATTTTCTTTGGTAGAACTTCGATATAATGGACAAATTATCTGTAAAGTAGTGAACATTGGAAAATGGTTGAAAGAATTTGGTTGATGGCCAAGCTGCTTATAAAGATTTACAAATTTTAGAAGTGTTTTACTTCTTTAGACTTATACAGAATAATGCTGAAGAATAATTAACGTTAATTCCTTTTTATAGTTGTTAGAAATAGATAAAAGTGACGTTTAATATCAAATCATGACTGAAAGTGAAACAGCAGATGAAGATAAAAAACAGACTTCAAAGGTGCAAACTAAACTTGGACTTAACCTGCGGGCTACTTTTGGCAAATTCGCAAAATGCGCTTGACGTTTGCAAAA
>JAGVSQ010009102.1:0-13865 GCA_022683975.1 Rhyacophila evoluta | reverse complement strand
ATTTAGAATTTAAAATCAATTCCCATCAAGCACCATCAGTCGAAAATATTAATTGAATAAAACTGTGTTTTAATTTATGGGACTCTAAATGCCAATTTGTGATAATGTATTGTAAATATATTTCTAATTATGTAACCTTCATTTTTCTTATCCTAGTATTTTATCACAATTTCGTCGGTTCGTTTTAAGTTTAAAGGCACTATACAAAGACAATAACTTATTGATCTACATTGCAAACAACTTGTATATCTTTGTAGAAATGTGCAAAAAGCTTTCTGATTTAAAGCAAGGTAAAGTAAAGAGAAAACATGATAGATTTACGATCTACCTTTTGATAAACAAACATACGCATCACGAACACAAAGCGTGTACTATATATTTTATTCTGGCATATCGCGTTACCTTGCCATGATTTCCATCGATCACAGTTGACCGGATCCACAGACAAAACAAAACACTGTAAGCTTTTGATATAATGCACTTAGGTACGCATCAAGCTTTTATGACCAGAAAGCTCGTACTGCTATATCTTCAGTACCGTAACAATATATAAGCACGTGTAAAAAGTACTATTTATGGTATGTATCGGTAAATTTAATATAATTATCATAGCGAATTTTAATATATTTGCAGTAACTTTTAAATACCGAGAAAGCTTCTGTAATAAAAATCATTAGCGTAAAAGTTGCTTATTAAAAAAGTGTGCATATAATAAAGCATAAATCGGGTAGCAAATATATTTTTGTATTAATTTTGACCTTAATCTTGATATGTCTTAATTTATATTTTATTTTGTCATTTTAAACGAAAATGTAATAAATTAAGAATGTTGGTTTTTTTTTTTTTACTACAGCAGGGTAAAGATGTCAGATTCGAAAGTCAAATATATAGATAGATCTCCGTAATATGAAAAATTTTCTTGACTGAATTTTTTCAAATGAATTGGTTTTAAACCAATTGTTGAAGGCATTAATCTGAGGGTGCAATATATACCCCATCGGCAAAGCGACGGCAACAGAGATGCATAATCAGTATAAATTGGTGAGTAAACAAATGAGCAGGCTTGCCAGCGCGACAGCAAGTTGTCGGTACAAAGATTTGCTTACTTGCATTTCATATTTTGCATCTCTGTTACCGACGCTCTGCTACCGTAGCGCCAGCCTTAAGTAAGTCATCGTCATTGGATTGAATTTTTGATGGATAATTCATTCGGAAATAAAACTTGCATCATCGGCTCCTAGGCAATACATGCTAGCCTCTCGGTTTTCTTGGAGAAAAATAATCATAGATTTATATTTTATGAAAAAAAAAAAAAAAAAAACATTTTATTTATTTCGTTGTAAATTAAATCAATCAAAATAATATCCTATGTATATATATATACAGCAACTATTAACTCAAAACAACTTGAATTGATATTTTATTTTAATTGTGTACTCAATATGTATTATAGAAATATTAGTCATCGTCAATAAGACTAATAGTCAATAGTAGCCGTTCTTAAAGCGCAAAAAATCCTTAATGCGAAAAACATACCCACAAAGAGATGGAGTTTGTAAATATATATTTTTTAGTTTAACATATATTTCCATAATGCGCAAAAAAAAACATTTCATATATGTACATTTCATTTCAACAAAAGCTCAATGTGTTAATATTATATGTAAAATATTAAACATCAAATGTGTTTTGATAGTGGTCTTTAAGATTTCGGCTTTTGCGATGAAGTAGCGATACGAATTTTATAAGTAAAATTATTGGATTTTTTGTGTTACACCTGAGAGCAAACCAAGTGTTCCTCTTGAAATTTAAAGCTTTGCGAAGCTAAATCCAAGGCGTGAAGCTTTCAATCAAACCGAGTCATAGCCGTTTCCGTTACTCAAATTATAAAAGAACATTCCGATGTTTATAGTGAATCATTCAGAGAGGTTCGTATAATTCCATTGTGTGGGCTTTAAACGATCTTAAATGTAATGCAATCCTCTTCGTGGGAGCATTAACAAGGTATTAAGACTATCCATTGGGAGCATTTATGTCTAGAAATTCATTTCAACAAAGATATCATTTTCTTTTTTACTAATATATAATAAGTATATATATATAACAGAATACTCACGACAATCATTCAAACCAAATCTTCCTTACAACATACGGCTGAGTTTACACATATCTATTTCTTTATAGTATAACGAAATTATTTTACTATGTTCTTTTAAAAGAAATATATAATAATATATAATACCATACCAAATTTTTGATAATATGACAAAGTATGGGTTTAAATCATTTACGACACGACATATTATAATAACAATACATTGTGAAACATAAAAAACATAAATAAAACAATGTAAATATTCTAGAAATAACGGTAAATAAGAGTAAACATAAAAAATAAATAGAAAAAAAGAGTATACCATGAAAGTTACACAGATTCTATCGTAAAAAATATTTGACAGTATCCATCTAATCTCAATTTCACTCAGATGGAAAACATCAAAAGTCAAAGCTATTTCGCTAAAATTTACTACTTCCCTCCGTATTGGTATGAGTAAGCTATAGGTTAGTTCTGTATTTCGTACACGAATTTGCAGTATTTCGTGATATTTAAATATTATTTTTTTGTATCAATTATTATCATTATTATTTTCCGTAACTGTAAGATTTTTTATTGTGTCCTCTCCGAGTTGTATTTTTACAATCTAAAGATTAAGAACGCTTTGTTTCTCGAATCGATTGTCAAAAAACCACCCAATCAATTGAATATACAAATATAGAGCTTGCATTTAAATACACGGTTAAACATTTGAACTCATGACCTGTGACAATTGCCAGGATGACTAGAATAATTATGTCAAATGCATTAATAATAAAAGTATTTTCATGTTTATGTTTTTTTATTTTTAGTTTTTGAGAATAATGATTTGATTCATAGCATACTAATCTAATATATTATAAATTAAACTAGTTATTAACAATTTTAAAAATAAATTATGTTTATAATTCAAGTTTAATATGGATGATGAAGTGATTATACTTCTACATTTATGTTAGAATAAATCCAAGAAAAAGTTAAAGATTTTTATTCGATGTGCTTACTCAACTAGAACTGTAAATATTCGGTAGTAGCACATAATTTAAATTCTGGTGTACTGTTAGAATATTATACTATGTATAAAATACGAGTATATCTAATACGCTGAGGGCATTGTTTCGTGTGGTCATATCAGTTCCGCGTAGCTTCCAAATTACAATAATTGACCATATAATATATTCAAATGCATAGATCTTCTTCAAACGCAAATTCTTTCATCCTGTCAACGGAATAGTGCAGTGCCATATAAGGAGGAGACCGTCAACGCAGTTAAAGTAACTAGCTGCTGACAGTTAGGCGCGCTTCCTGATCTATCGCCTTTCTTGCGGAATACTGATTGAATTTATTTTTCCGTTCTGAAGCTTCCAACATGTAACTATTAAAGTTACTTTTTTAACGAAAATTCCGCATACTATATTTTCTTTGTGTAGCCTTAATATTCGATATCTAAAAAATAAATATTGCAAATCTTAGAAGCCTAAACATAGAAAAAATATGTCATAATAATCAAATTGATATTGGATTTTAAATAATGAGTAAAAATAAGACTACCATCAGATATATTTTTATCATATCCGCTCTGAAAGTGAGGCATATGAATCTATTTAGACTGTGTGAAGATGTTTACCTCAGAAATATAGTTTATAAATCTTTTAAATGTGAGGAAATCTCAACAGAATATTTCGCGAGAATTGGCTACTCAACCCATTGGACATCCAGTTCCACAACATTGACTTCTTTTAAATCCATCACAACTGTGAGATTTGAACCCACAATCTCTAGCATCTATGTACATGCTCACCATTCGGGTATCGGAGTGAGCTAATTATTTAGGTTATGCAATAACAATATATGTAATTGATGTTGAATTTGAGCCGCAATTAAAATTCTTGTGAAAATGTGAATACATTATGTAATCAAAAAATTTGAACCTTGAAAATTATTGTAGAATCCTATTTTCATGATAATAATTTAAAATACTTAAAGAATATTTCAATTGGAACAAGTCAACAAATATCTTTTTCATTTTTATAAATTCATATCCATTAATAAGAATTATTATATACAACTACGCTTAAATGTTTATATAATTTTAAATATTGTTTTGATTTAATTTGAAAAACGGTGAACAAAACGGTGCGACTCTCGAAAGAATTCGTAAAAGCCTATTGTGCCTCGGATTAGGCATTGTGAATGTAAATGTCACTTTTGTCGGGTAATAAAAATTGATTGATTCATAGTTTTAGCGGTGGACAAAGCAAAACCCGCAGTACGCCACAAACCAATATATTACGCAGATTTTCTTTGTAAGGATTTTACCTTTAATGTAAGTAGATTATTTATTGAAATGAATAGCGGCTCTATCATACGGGAACGAATATTTACGCAATTTTCTTTGGAACGTGCTTTAACTGCCAAGTATCGATAATGCATTCGGAAACTATTTTTATTTTCATATATTTTTTTTTAAACGTACGTAAAAGTACATATGAAGCTTTTATTTATTTATATAAAATCCGTATCCACTTCAAATACTTTTTACAGAAGCTTGATTATCAGTTAAGCGCTCAACCTATTAAGTTAATATCTTTCATTTCTAATACATTTAATAAAATATGTAGAAGCCAAATCACCAAGGTTCGGTCTCAACAGTTTTGAAATATAAAAATAATAATATGGTTTAAATTAACTAATTCATTTAAAAAAAAACAAGTCCATACCGTGTAGGTAAATTTGCACTACAATCAGAGCAATCGCTCATTATAGCTCAATTATATCATAGCAAATCGTTGTAATTTTTTATGTTTAATTCTTTCATATATAACTAGTTAGTTTAAATTAACTTGTGTTTCAAATAAACAGCTGACAATCGTGTAAATCTAAAGAATATATTTAGGAATAACACAATTGAAATGTAATGGATAAAATTAGCCGATGTATAGTATTTTATTTGTCTGCTTGATCTCTTGTGTTGTAACTATTGGTGTACTTATTATTGACTTCTGGGTTTAATTAATATAAATAAATTGACGTTAATTGAAGTGTTGTTTTGCTAATAATAGAATTATTTGATTACACTACACGTTGTTAGTCAAACTATTATTAAGTAAGGTGTGAAAAATTACAACACTGGTCTATCGATAAATAATAGAACATGGTTTTAATCAAATCCACACTTAATCTATTGAAATATAGTAATACGGTGTAATACTCAATTATGCAACTGGTTTCAATATTGCTTAGAAAATTAAGTTTCTCAAATCAAAGAAGAGATAAAATATGTAATTATTTAGTGATTTTTGCAATTTTCAGATACATTTCCCCTAAAATAAAAAAATGTTATTATTTTAACCATATAATCGCTAAATACAAATATACTGGTGTTCGTATAATGGCAAAGGAAACACTAAACGTTTTAGATTTCAATTTTTTCTCAAATATCATGCATAATGGATAAAATATGTGTTTAGTGTGTTTTAAAATAACACAACATCCTTAAAAAAAAAAATGAATTCTAGGATTCTGAAAAGCATCGTAGCAACGGGTTAGTGTAAGTTTATTTTCACTTACCTGGATTATTGGATTAATGCGATTTAAAAATATTACGTAACAATGCAACATAAAATTTTATTTGTGTTTTTAGTGTAAAGGTTAGATTGTCTCGCGTCAAATATTAAGCCACATTACAAATATATTTTACGCTGTGTCTGTCTACTGTGTGGCTCTTCATCATAAACTATAATAAAAGATAAATTTAAATGCTTAAGAAATTAATACGGTAAACCTGCTAGTCAATTAACTATAACTATTAATGTTAATATAAACTGATATTCTTCAATATTTTTTTTTTAATTTATCATAATTTGTCATCGTTATCAACAAATCAAGCTCGGAACAAATAAAACTTATTTAAAGCTTTATTTATTTCAACAGAAGAATATTTAAATATGTTTTTTCAAAACTAACTGGGATAATATTAAAAGCTGGTATCGACTATAAAAAGGAAAAAGCATGTAACCCACGTGGATTTTTTTTATAGGGGGCACAAAAAACGTTTATTTAATGATTTTGAGCAAAATTCAAAACATAACATAAACACAACCTTAAAGTGCTTGAAGACTGGTGAACTGGTATTTTATTCAATCAATATTGTATTATTTTAATAGTCCTTTTTTCCTAGTCGTAAATGTTATATGCCATTCTCTTCTCAAACGTAAAAGCTAAATTTAGACACTAGTTTGACATTTGCAGCTTACATCCTTTTGCTAAAACGTGTATTAAGTTGTGTACATTGTTATTATAAAATAATGCTATTTAGGAAAAATTAGGGTTGCGTCATTTTTTCTATCCACAGTCGATACGATACGGACTGTCAGTGACGTAGGTAGAAAAACGTATATTTTTATAGAATTTACAAATATTTTTGTAACAGGGGTTAACTGCACCGAAAACTCGTAGGTTCTTTGTTATGGATAGTTTTTAACATGTGTTTTATGATTCACCTTTAATTTTAATTTAATTTTAAATTTAATATGATTTTTTTTTATTTGTGATAAATACAGCAACCATGATATTACAAAGAGATTAATAAACATCACTCATTCAATGACTAATATTATGAAGTAAATATGTATTCATAGTTATAGCTTACTTCGTAATTCTGAAACTTTAATGTGAATTTTGAACTGAATAAAAATTGAAAAAGCAATTTAAAACAATGACCTGTACCTAGTTTAGATACGCCAATGGATGTATATTATAAAAATATATATTTATATTTTCAGGTTTATTTGATAGCGTGACAAAGTCCCATTGAAATTAATCAGTGGGCGATAATGATCCAAGAATTTATTTTGCAAGCAACCCGATAATGATTATCACATTCTAGACTTGCCATCATGGACAGAGAATGCTGAAGAACCAGTCAACACAAATTTTATCTTAACAAGGCCAATTTTAACAATTTAATTACAGAAATCAACACTTTGATTATTTTTTCCGATACGTTAATATGGAGAAAGTTTTACATCCTGTCATTCCATTTGGTCAATTACACTTGTATATTAAACATCAAAATGAAATTTTATTTTTTTGATTAAGACAGCTTAAAATTATTAGAATTTTGTTTTTGCCTTTTGTGGTATCACCATGTAAAGACGATATTGAACTAATGCGAGTACGGATTTCAGAAAAAAATATAATAAAATTGTTAAAAAATGTCGAATTTTATATTTTAGTCTTCTGTTGATTATCGTTGATAATTTTGAAAGTTAATAAGTAACACAGTTGGCCCGTAAATAGTAGCCCTTTTTCCTGTTTACCGCTTAGGAGAAGTACTTATAACAAACAGATAGACATACTATGTATTTTATATTTTATAATATAGATAAGAATTTGAAATATTTTTGTCAAGACAAAATCGAACGTATCACAACAAAAATAATAGTTTTTTGTTGCTTCTATAACGGCTTGTCTTATTTGTATGTTAAACTCACTTACGACATTGACTCAAATCATCCTTCAATGGCCTTCCAGTGATATTAGCTGGCTAAAATATAACCACAATAAATTAATAACTGACATACAGCAACGGTGTTTGGCTCAATGCCATTTCAGTTTATTCACGTGATTAATGGATATATCCAGTTCGTTTCCTTATTAATCTATTTATGTTGCTATAATACGAAAGTAATTGACGAGTGATAAATGACATTTATAACGTTATTTTTTTTCAATGTTTATCAACCAATGCCTTAAGCACATTAACATGTATTATTTCTAAAGGACTGTGAATTTTGCGCAAAGTAATAAATTGAAATGACAATTTTGTGTGTGTTCATATGTGATATTCAGCTACAAAACGTCTATCATAAAACGAGATTTAATCATTTTGCGAGACCATAAAAATGTTGCAACCTTGTGTGAGTTTTGCAACGCGTTTTAATGTGGCGTATTAGGTTACACGTCTTGCACTAATCGTTAAGTACCTTCACAAACAATATAAATGAAACAACATACCCGTGATATCTAGATGCTGCAGATTTGTACATCTTGCTGTAAGTTCTCTTAATGCTATTGACGACACTGCTGCACTTCCATGTAACTGGAGGTGAGTCAACTCTGGACATCGCCTCGCCAAAAGAGCTAATCCTCTGTCCGTCACTTTACATCCTTCCGCCAAAAACACTCTTTCCACTCCGGGACACGCGCCAGTTCTACCAAGTCCGCACAATCGTCTAAAAACACCACGCATAGCTTTATCACCACTAAGATGTTCACCTTTTAAAGTTATCGTCCTCCACAAGCAAGGATGCCACGCCAATGTTTCAAACCGTCTGCACACCCTCGCTAAAGAACACAAATCACTACTGTCTAACCACATAAAGATCTTGATAACGGCTTCGTCGGGTAATTTATCAAACGAGTTGTTTTTAGATATTATCCGTTTTCCTTTGAATGCATTTACTCCTGGACTTAGATCTGTCCAGGGGCCGGGAGTGGATGGTCCAGGACTAGGAGATACTAGCGTATGATATCCTTGGTCTAAGCTAGGTGATGTGCGTCCTAATTTGCTGAAATTGTCAACTAAATAATTGCACGTATCAACAGTAGGAGAACTCGCTCTTCTTAAAGCGGGAGAACTTCGTAAATGGTTTTGTAAATGATATCCTTGGCTTACATTATAAACGTGGTCGTTTCTCAAACTGTATTGCTCTATACTAGTTTCATTTTTATGCTGATATCTATCTTGATAAACTGAATCTAATGAAGGAGATCGTAGATCTAAAGGAAATGCGTTCTCATTTTCTTTATTTTGATAAACTTGTGCCTGATGTTTAAAAACACTCGGCGTTAAGTGAGATAGATCTTTTTGTACCAATTTAAATGCATCGCCATTTAAGTGATGATTATTTTCAATCGATGGAGTCTGTCTTGATTGATAGCTCGATTCAAATCCTACCGGCGATCTTCTCAAATAAGACTCTTCTAAAGCTTTGGCAGGATTCCGCGGCAAATGATAAACTTGTGGTTCTAGCGGATTAACACTTGGGTGAATATATGGTTGATCTAATGAGCTTGATGAACTTCTGGACAAATGATACGTTATATGAGAATCTACAGATGATGTTGATTTTTTACTAAGTGGGTAACATCTATCCAAAGCAGGAGAATGTCTTGACTGATATGACTGTTCATATATATGTCGTTGGAATGACGGATCCCTACTTTGATACTGCTGTTCTATTGATGGAGTATTCCTACTTCTTGTAAACGGTTGATATCCCTTATCAAGCGTCGGTGAGTCTCTATCATGATTTTGGGAGTTTCTCGCTATGTGGTACGCCTGGGGATCCAACGGTGAGGAGCTCAGGGGGTGGTGGTACGTTGAGGTGTCGAGAGGTGGTGAGGCTCGCCCCAGCGTGGCCAGTGGACACGCTGGTGGCGACCGCCTGCCCAAAGGCGCGTGAGACATCAAGAACTCCAGCTGAAAATAATAAAATAAAATTGATTAGTGTTATCGACCGAGAATTAAATTTACTAACTTACTGACCTAGTATTGACAGTTCGTACTTTTATATATTGTACATTCATATTTTTAAGATCAAGGATTTGGTGTATTTTAAGCAAAGCCCTCTGCTTCAAATAAGATTTCATATCTAAATGAGTTATTTAAAACATTATTCGCAGACGGTCATTGAAAAAAAAAACATAATTTCTTTAATAGTTGATAAGAAGTATTAAGCAAATACAAATATACCGATTGACAAAAGACTTAACTAAAGTACAGTTGATGTTATTTATATTGAATATTCAGTGGTTATCATATTCATATAAATCAAGTAATCGTAGCAATATCAATACACAGCAATACAAGTATTTACTTAATGATAAGTTTACTTACAAATTTAGCAAATTATTTATTTGGATGTTCTATTATCAACGATTATGAACAAATAAGCGCACATATGAATTTTTACTTTGAAATAAATGTGCTAAACATTCGCTGAGATGCCAGGTTAATCGTTTAGCCAAATAATTTGTTCAGAAGTGAATTATTTAAATACTTGTAAGGAAATATATTTCAATGTCGGTGATATTGAAGCTCTCTTTGATAAAACTATATAAATTTGTCGACTGTGAACGTTGAATGTGCAGAGGTGCGTTTATAATAATAATAACGATGAGCGTTATCTGAATTTCCGAATCGCAAAGCAAAAAAAGGTTGCCCGAGGCGTCGCGACGGACTTCGGCCATCTTGGCTGATTATCTTCATAGCAGTCTTGCCTTTTTGGGAATCGTGTGCATCATGAAAAATAGATCTATGTATCGTGTGATGGTGACTCGAAAATATGTAAATTCGCCCAAAAACAGATATATTAATTTTGCATAACATTTCGGTGCATTTTTATAATTCTACTTTAACCTCTTTGCCAAACAACGCGTTGCTAAATTTACGTACCATTAAATTAATGTAATTGAAAATAAAAGCTGTATCATTGAGCTTTTTTTGCTTTCAACGTATAATTCATCTGTATATTATTTACTTTCATAATTAAAGCTCGATAGAATATATGATTTTAGAACATAATTTAATTATCATTCAAACTTTTAGACCTTGCAATAAGTAACATATATTTTGTTACAAGGTATATCTTTATTTTCAAAACTCGTCTCAATCATCGAATAGAATAATCCACGATTTATCTTATACCAACATTATTTATTATTAATTTATTAATTCATAAGAATATGACAGTTATAATATTTTATAAATATCGGTGTATGGAATTTTTTTAGAATTTTTTTAGAACACATTCTATATTGCACTGTATAAATAAAAATTAAAAGAATTTAATTTTAATCAAAAATTAAGTAAAACATAGTGACCTAGTAAATATTAATATATAGTCTGTCTTATGATACTTTACATATTTAATATAAATCTGATAATACTTTTTTATATATTTTAAACGTCCATGTTGACATTATAATATAATATGGAAGAAGTGTATTGAATGCGTGGTATTTAGATTTTATGGTGATGTTACCAACTAAAAAATGCTGATTCCAGTTCATCGTGAGACCAGAATATTTTTTCAGTAAAATAATCGACTTTTCATTCAAATTCGCCCCATAATTCACTTTATCCCCGATTAGAAACAAGTATCTTGCCAATAAATAACCGGATGTTCACCTAATTGAAATTAATTGCACGCAGCTGATTTATTTTTGCGTTTATTAAAAACCTTGTTTATGAGATCGAAATGTCAGCGATAAAGGTGTGAATTTTGCTACAAAACGAATTTTTGTAGACGTTTTTAAAGCGATTTATCAAATATTTTTAAATGAATAATACATCCGGAAACGGTACCCAATTAAAACGCGGGAATTATTTTTTTCTCATTTATCTGTAATTAAAGAGGCAGGCATATTCTACAAGTACAACGAAATTCCCCGAAATATAATTTCACAAAAAATATGCCATTGAAAATATTTTCATTTTAATAAATTATTAAAACTAAAAAAATGCAGAATGTCAATACACGTCTCAGATAGTAACAATTATTCATATTAATAAACGTTGTCTTCTTATTATTAATAATAGTTTTATTAAATTTCTCTTATTTTGATAAAAACGGGTATGGTTCGCTTTTAGAATAATTCAGGCACAAAGATTGATGTTGTGAAAACAACATTTAAATCAAATTTATGGCCTATAATTTTTACATCCGTGTAGTTTCTATAATATAATATTTAAATAAAAACACGATTTTTAGTTTTTACATATTTTTTATGCAACATTATGGATAATATCATAAGTAAGGTTAGGGTTGGTTAGACTTATCTCGATATAAATAATTAAATAATAGCGTTCCTTATGATTTAATAATTTTGTTGATAATAATTATAGTTTGATTATGATACGAATATAAGGAATTTTGTGTTAATAAATTGCTGGTCACTGGTATTTATTAAAATATATTATAATAATGTTTCAACTTCATATGTGTATTCATCTAATTATTTGTATATATATATACATCTATATATATCGACTTTGAAAAGGAAAAAAGAACGCAACCTATGCAGAACAAAGGACACAAGAAGTAGATTTAATGATTTTAAGCCAAAGTCAAAATATTAAATAGGTCCAACGTTAAAGTGCATAAAGACTAAAACTTGTGTTTTATGTACACAATCTGATAATAATTAAATAGGCTATTTATGAAAACGATGCGGTGGAAGACCTTTTTATTGGTTGAAATTTTACATGCCCCTCTTATTTCAATCTTAAAAGCTAAAATCAGACACTAATTCGGCATTTGCAGTTTACATCCTTATTATAAAGCATGTATTAAGTTTGTGATTATATCTAAACCTCATTTCGAGAGTACTGAACATTACGTCCTTTTTTCCTTTCTGTGGTCGATATATTTGTATAAACTATCTTATTCATTTTGCTAAATGTATTTTACTAGAAAATAGTATTATTTATTATTTCCATTATATTATATTATGAATAAATATATATATATATATGTGTGAATTTTGAAATAAACCATTTTTTTGTATTAAAAGATTTATCAAAAGAAGTTGTACCGAGATAAATCTTTCAATAAATTTATCGCACCATATTCAATTATCAAAATAATTAATCTTGCTTATTTAAAATAGGTTAATTACCATTTCCGTTTTGAAAAAACTAGATTTCTTTAATATGGAAGTATTCAAAACACATTTTGATTAATTAAACAAGCAACAAGTTTTCAATGAATCTTGACCTACCATATTAGAAATATAACGTGTTAACTATGGGTATAGGGAAATCAATTTAGTTTTTCATTATGTTTTTAGATGTCATATATTTTCAATGACGTTTCTATTAATCATACAAGTAAATGTAATTTGAATTGACGATATCATAACGAAGAGATATGGGAAAGCTGGATTCGGAAAATAGCAGATATCGCTTATTCGCATAACTCATTGTATTAGTGATAACATTGTTGATATACGTTTTATCAATTAATATAGATGAAACCTATGCAACAGTTTGTGCTAACGAGGTTTTTAAATTTGAATATATTCATAATAAAGATGTGCACCAACTAAAAAAATATTTATAAAAGCTTTCATACTCGCATTGCTAATTACAGATAAAGTTTACAATACTGCGCATTGTCAACAGTTTTCTTTTGTGTGTTAAAATTGTATCAAAATTTTACTCAGCGGTGGAATACTTATTTTAATTTGTTATTTATGAAAATTTCGTGTGATAGACGTTTGAGGTATGAAGAGATCAGATTTTTTTATTTACGACAATTTCGACTTATTGGGAATCTAGTTTAGTGCATTGCAATATACTTTTATGGATAGAAAAATAAATACTAAGACCTGTTATTGAAATTAGTTTTTGATTTATTTTTTAATCACATAAATTAAAAAAACATACTCAATAATCTGCGGTTAATCTATAAAGATTCATCGAGGGTTTAAATAAAATTGTTGGCCACAGTATTATCGGCAAAATGGATCCGCAAAATTCAGGAAATATCGGAAATCGCTCTAGGCAACATTACTGGCCGTGTATGTTATGAACGCCTGCATTAACCTGAACATCTGAAACGACAATGTGCTATATGTAATTTTTCACCGCCCAAACTTTGCCCTGCATCGCAGGACCGAATCAGGCAATATTCCACCGTATTAAATCATGTTCGCTCCCAACGTGGAGCATATGGATCTACACACTGTGAAGATATCCACT
>JAGVSQ010009101.1:0-13870 GCA_022683975.1 Rhyacophila evoluta | reverse complement strand
CCCGGGTTTCGCCTTTCGGCATCTTCAGGCTACATTATATGTGGGCGGTGAGCGCTAACAGTGATCTCACATATGGAAGTTTACCAGTTTTAAATAATTCGGAAATAGATTAATATTTGACTTTGAATGTGGATTTTTTTTTTTATCAACTCATCAATAAGTTGAAGAGTACGGTTATACATAACAAAAGTAAAAATACACTTCTGATCGATTCCTATAACGTCGACAAGAATTGGCGAGTTGATTCGTCCATGGCCTGATGGGGGGCGTGAAATGTTTGGCGAGGTTCATGGCATGGAAGGCACTAAATATAAATAAATGGCATTGTGTTTTAACCATTACTATCAGTGTTGATGTCTGGTATTTGACACCAATATTGCAATTCTAATTTTAGTTATCTGGGAAAAGTGCTTCAAACTGTCATGGTGATTTATTACTTAACTGAAAAAATTAATTGGCTTCCCTGCTTTCTTTGTTAGTCACAATCATTTTAAATCTAGTATAGTATATATATATGAAGACTAAAATTCGTAATAAAATTAATGTGGGCCCAATTATTTAGAATCGTGTTGAAAAACATGAAATGTGAGTAATGCTTATGGATTATAGTAGAACCTAGATTGCCTGTAACTCACTGGGGATGGAGATGGTGCGGAAATTGTTCAGGAGGACCAAATAATAATAAATAATTACTGGGAAAATTAAATATACTTTGAGTGAAATAACATTTTTCATTAAAAAAAGGTGTATTTAATTTTATTCTAAAGACTTTCAATTCCTGTAAAAATTCTTAATTAAAAATTTCAAATTAGATTTGAGACATGTAATTATTATTATTTTATTTTTCATTTAATTTAATTTGGATAATTGAGGTTCTACTGTATTATATACTTCAATTCAGGTTCTTTTATCACATATTTTATTGAGTCAAATATGATTTTTCAAACATAATTGGCATTATTATTTTGTCCTTTTCACAATGTAACCATATGGGTATTTCCATAATGTTTGTCAGCCAGTAGTCTGTCGAATAATCGAATAAATAATTCAGCTTACACTTTTGAGACCGTTTTTAATATACAAGTGATAATAAAGCCACATACTGTGTCGATGGTCACACTTATAAGTTGCCATCTGAGACAGCAGAGAAATTTTCACACATTACATGTATATTTATTTATACAATGTCGTGAAATTGATTACTATTTTGCTAATTTTCCTGTCATGGCTTGAGCTGAAGAGAATTCATTCCATTGCCGCATTATATACTCTTCACCAAATTTTAACTTTTCAACTGCTTAATACTGTTCATATCCCTTCTTTAATTGTCATGCTTACCAGCTTTTTTTCCAATGCTTGCATTTACGCTTCCACTATTCTTTCAAGTATTTTATTTGCCTTGCTTCATTACAAAAGCTTACTAATTATATTATTAATCTGTAAAATTCATCTCACATCAAATGATCATTGCATTGTGATAGATAGTAGATGTTTGGAAACTGTTTTTCTTGTTTTGTTCATTAAAATTTGTCACCGATGATTGTTCCTCCTGTAATAATTCTTTAGATTGTTGAAATACAGTATGTCAGTATTCTGAAGCTCAATTAAATATATATATATATTGACTCTAGAGACATTACACACACACGGGAAGCATGAAAATGTTTATATAAAGATTTTTGGCCAAACTAAAAATGTTACATATAAATGACATGTAGTGTATGAAGAGTAAAATCAACAAAATTGACGTGGTGGAAGTCCCTTTTCCTGGTCGCAAATTTCGCAGGTTTTCATCCTTTTTGTTTTTTTTTTAACCTTATAAGATAAATTTAGATATTAATTCCGCATTTTCAGCTTATGAGTACATCCTTTTGATAAAACATGTATTATGTTGCATACATTGTGTTTTAGAAAACAAAGCTAGTTTGATAAAACTGAGGGTTCCATCCTTTGTCTTTTCTGCAGTCGATATATATCATTATTAAGTTGAGAATTTCAATTGTTCTCCATTTCTATATTTCTAAATGAAATCTTTTTAATGATTCGAAATATACAGAAACTAAAATGTTTAAATCCTTCTTACATATGGGTTGTAATATTGTTTCTGGTTTCATTGTGAATTAGGCAAATGTTAGATAAATACATGCATACTCATTTCAAAATAATTTGCTTACTTCTCATTCCATTTGTTTACATTTTAACTGATGCAGCAAAACCTTAATCTACAATTTAGATTTACCGGTCGAGCCAGAAATGTTTCGATATATCCTTCCACGGAAAGATTTGATGGGGCATTGATAGATTCTGGTTTGCTGTGCAGTTTTCCACTGTAAATCATCGCCTTGTGAGCTGGTCAAAAATTATGTGATTCCGAAAATAAAAGACGATCGTAGCAGTTATCTGTGGCCAGTATTATTAATGATGTATTGGCATTTCCATACAGTCAATCTGCCAAGATTGTGATCAGCGGAGTGCCACTGCACGCTTGCTTCGGAGACATAGAACCGCTACTCGCGCCATACGGCACCGTGCAAAACTGCGACAAGGTGAACAGCCGGGATGCCAATTCTCAAACTGTCCACATTACTTTCGAGACGCAGCAGCAAGCTCTGGAGTGAGTACAAACCTTGGATCCAGTCTACCCGTTTAATCTTGACACCAACCCTCCTCCGACATTCATGCATTCTGTTACGCGCAATCTTCCATGTTCATTGTTGGGTGTATTGTAAAACGCCATGGAACATTTTATTTAATGCTTCATATTCATATCTTATTGTTGTACAGAAAATAAATGTTTCCGCACACATTTTCTCAATCCATGATTTGGCTATGACGGACGGTATGGAAGCATCTTGTATCCACATTTTCGTGGTTATGTTTATACGACCACCAGATTTTTCATATCAATTCATGTAGGTGATCTCACCCAATATATATCTATACCCTTCAAGCCACTTCATACAGCTTACTTTGTGTTGATAAATATTGTGTAATATGTTAAAGCTTTTCATAAATGATAATATTACTCAGCTAACATAATACTCGTTAATTAAAATACATATATTGATTACTAGTGATTTTTTTAAATATGAAATTGCTTTGCTGAATCTTAAAATAGATAAACAATTAAATACGGCAACCACTCTCAATGTTTTGTCTTATGACTGGACTATAGCGATTATGTCAATTTAACTCAAAGTCGACACTAAGGATATATGCTCATTTCTTAAATAAATTATGTTCTGTTTGTTAGATATAGAGTTTATGTGCAATTATTAAACAACGAAATTTAATATGAATGTGATATTTAACTGGTAAATTCATTGTTTAAAAGTATCTTCCTTATTGTTAAAATGATTGTTGTCCGTCTGCTCCCCTTTGTTGGCTGGGATAATCCAGAATAAATGTCATTAATTTGTTTTACGATTGATGTTAAGTCACTGACATTTTGAATAAAGTGGTTTTATTGTTTCTTTAGCGCTGTAGCTGGTCTGAATGGTTATCAATTTGATGGCAATTGCTTGAAAGTCAGCACACTGGAGAGGCACAGAAATAGAGCGGGTGGTCGAGGAGGTGCTCAGGCCCGTCCAACAGATTTCCCTCTTCGTCTGCTGGTGCAAAGTGACATGGTAGGTGCGATTATTGGACGCCAGGGAAGCACTATTCGTCAGATTACACAACAAAGCCGTGCTCGCGTCGACGTTCACCGCAAAGACAACGTAGGGTCATTGGAGAAAGCCATTACAATTTATGGCAATCCGGATAACTGCACCAGCGCCTGCAAGCGCATCCTTGAAGTTATGCAACAAGAAGCTAATAACACCAACAAAGGGTATGTACTTATTGTTGCAAAATACTTCTTAAATATACAATTCATCCTCCAGTTAACAAGCAGTGTTTCCGTTTTCTCAAATACCTGTAAATACCTTGTTTTGAAATCAGATTTCAATGTAGGTGGAAGTTTTCTACCGTATTTGAATTGGAAATGGATTATATATTGTATATATTAATAAAATTGATGTTTGAATTTTTTTGTAGTGAAATTTCATTGAAGATTTTGGCTCACAATAATCTCATTGGTCGCATTATTGGCAAAGGAGGAAATACTATTAAACGCATCATGCAAGACACAGATACAAAGATCACAGTTTCTTCCATCAATGATATCAATAGCTTCAACTTGGAGAGGATTATCACAGTCAAAGGAGGAATTGAAAATATGGCACGAGCTGAGGGACAAATTTCCGCCAAACTGAGGCAAAGCTATGAAAATGATCTGCAGGTATTTACAAAAGGAATAAAAATTATTTAGTTTTTTTTGTCAATCAATTCAATCTACTATTTATCATGAGCTTGTCATATTGATTATTGATGAGACGCATTCAAACCACTACCATTAATGTTTATCAATTTTATGTCCACCACATAACACAAATTATCTATTACAGGCACTTGCGCCACAGAGCATAATGTTCCCCGGTCTTCACCCAATGGCAATGATGTCCACTACAAGAAATGGTGCTTATTGTGGAGCTCCCCCCACCTTCGCCCCTCCTCTTTACAATCCGGTACCTGGACAAAGTGGTCCCCAGCAGGGACCAGGAAATGGAGACTCTCAAGTTAGTCCCCTTTTTTATATACACAAATAAACTTGATTTAGTTTAGATAGATATTAATTTTAATTTGATTTTCATGATTATTAATTATCCATAGACTTGGGCTTGATATTTAATTATTGAATCTGGATATCAATCCACATTTATATTTGTAAGCTAAAATCTCTTCATAAAAAGCCAGAACCTTATATATTTCTATATGTCATACTTTAATATTAGGTTTAGTGAAAAAACTTTTATGTAAAATCATCCTTAAACTTTTTCAGGAAACTACCTTCCTTTACATTCCTAACAATGCTGTTGGAGCCATAATCGGCACTAAAGGTCTTCACATCCGTAATATAATTCGCTACAGCGGAGCGTCTGTCAAGATTGCACCTTTAGAACAAGAGAAGCCCCAGGAACCCCCTCAACAGCAATTGCAGGAGAGAAAAGTCACCATTGTGGGAAGTCCCGAAGCTCAGTGGAAGGCACAGTTCCTAATTTTCGAGAAGATGAGAGAGGAAGGCTTTGTTTCTGGTACAGATGATGTCCGTCTCACTGTAGAAATCCTTGTGGCTAGCTCGCAAGTAGGTCGTATTATTGGAAAGGGAGGACAGAATGTTCGGGAATTACAGCGAGTTACTGGTTCTCTCATCAAACTGCCAGAGCAAGGAGCAGCTCAACTCGATCAAGACACTACTGTCCACATCATTGGGCCATTCTTTAGTGTTCAGGTATGTTTTTGTGCACTTCTATCCTATGCCACATATATTAGTTTCTGGTTTATGTCTGGTATTCTTTTCAATACTGATGGACCCTAATCAACCATCATGTTACACATTTCGAAAAAAACAAGATTTTTTCCCTTAAAATTTCATAAAAGAATAGTTTGGGAATTTTTAATAATCCAGGGCTATAATAATGCATTTGTCCAATCCAGATGATCTGAAGTGCCTGTCTGACATTGTAACATTTTGGATTGTAGTTTTATAGCTTTAGTTAGAACAGAAGACAATATTATTTGTCGAATTACTCAGTGATAATAACTGATCACCTTTTTTTTGGTAGGATTTCCTAATGAGTTTAATAGTGGGTTACTATTATGGTTAAATTTATATAACTAATCTTGAATTTGGAGTTTTATAATGGTAACATTAGAGAGCATTCTCCTATATGAATTGATGAGTAAAGCAAGATAGACAAATCAGCTGTTTGGGGAAATCCGCAATGACATTTATTTGATTCACAAGATCGATATTGGAAAAAGTAACAGTGAATCTAGATTACATGTCCTCACTTTTATCACCTTTTTTTTTAGTAAGCACTCGTATAATGGAATTCGTGGCTGTGCTCGGAATGCTCAGTAGAGACGATGATATTATACCAATATCTTATTGTTATGTTAATGATACAGTTTCCATTCTTATAATCTGAGGGTGCTATTGACTAATTGGAATTGTAATTCTGTTGTTTCAATAATGGATTTCAAGATTTATGCCTTCTAGACGTTGTTACTAAACTTGGTTTGTTTTTAATAAATGGTCACTGAAAATATAAATTATTTAAGAAAAGCCATGAATACATTGTAATGAATATTGTCACTCTTTGGGTTCAGTTTTTATTGACTATGATAAAATTATGTTGCGCGTTATTTGCTTTGTGATTGCGGCGATTTGTGATTCACAACCCCATGCGTAGTGCGTGTCACTTCCTCATATCTTCATCCATTGAATTTCTTAATAATTTTGCTGTTGTATTGGTTCATTAAATTTTTTTCTTACTATTGAAACAAATTGTTTGTTGGAAACATTTTACCATTTTTTTCTTCGTAGTTTTTTTTGTATTTGTCATTAATTTATTATTAGTTTTTCATAATTGAAAATATTTATCATGCCACAAAAGATAAAACTATAAATCTGCATCAATTAAAATCCATTGTATTATTCTCTATATTTACCATAAGTTTTAGTAAATTTTGCCATCAAAGTATTAATATAATGTCGGTTTTCGGGCAAACTATCTTACTGTCTTGATTTAATGGTATCCAATCTTTTTTTGACGTAGAAATGTGTACCTTAGATCCCATAGTGAAATTATAAATCAAATCTAATTCAAGATGTATGTACATAGCACGGGCAATGTGCACAATTAACATGAATTAACTCCAAGATGTATTTTGTATAGAATTTCACATTGGAGATAAATATTGAGACTAGGTAAAACTTGGGACATTAATACTAAGAAGGTTTACACAGTATTTGTTAGCATGCGTTTACGTGTGTGTATATTTATTTAGTGAAGTCACAGTAAACAATGTTAAATGATAGGGCAGTTTATTTCTGGTCTCGCAAAGATGAGATAAAAGTTATGTAGTTGCATTTGTTGCCCTCGTAATGTGAATAATATACTATTTCAAATGCTATGAAAACTGTAGAATTTACAATGTGATTTTAAATGAAAAAACTAGATAGAATGGCACCAATAAAAGTGATCATGACGAAAATTTGGTATCGGATCTGGTGGATGATTTGGAATTTATTTTTTATTTATTCTATTCATGCAACATTATTACAATGCATTTTTTGGCATCGACTATCACGTGTGTCACGCGGAATTTAAGAAGTATTTACGTTTGTGAAATATTCAGTATGAAAATGTCACAAATGTTAATGCAAGTAAAATAAATGATAAATTGAATTTAATATTCATTTCGGATATCAGTACGGTCGACATTGTGTTTGTTGTACAGAAATTAATTGAATCTGCAGAAAAACAGAAGATTACAAACATGCCATTAGGTAAGACAGGAGATGTTTGTATAAGATAAGTATATAAAATTTCATTTCGTATTGAAGTATTCAGTGATAAGGTGTTCATGTTGTTTGTTTGAAAATATTATATACATGTGGAAATAAATGTGTTTATAACTTAAATCTGGCTAATAACTGCCAATTATTCTTTTTATTAACATGTTCTGGGAAACATGTAAAGCGATAGCTGGCGAAATAATTGTTTGCTGTAACTCATTTGCTTTTAATGCGCTTGCGTGATTAATGTATTCGTCAATTTTGGTGCTGTATCTAATTTTTAAACGGGTTTCAGTGATAAATAAATACTGAAAATGAATAAGTAGCAGGATTCATAAAGTTCGAAATAATTAAAACCGAATTTAACTGTCATGCATGCAAATAAGAATTACAAAATCTTGGGTCATGTGCCATTCCGGAGTAAAATATTTTAATCAAGTATATTTCGAATCTTTTCAATCCTCAGTGTTTTTTTTTTTAATTGTGGCTGTTATCGGTATATAATCGTTACGATATCCGATTTTTTTTTGATTTACTTTATTCATAAATGTTACAGTACACTAATTTTTTCAGCCAACTTTTCAAAGTAGGTTATATTTATACTGAGATTCTAAGACATGTACGTTGAAGTGTATAAGAAGAATTAACTAAAAGGCTGACGTTGCGAATTTTATGTTGTAGTGTCCGCCTGATGCGGGGTAAAGTCTGTCAGCGTTAGACTTGGGACTGAAAATCCGAGCCATTGATGGATTCAAACTTACCGACGGATGGCCGGCAGATATGGCAAAAACTCTTCCTGGGTCAAATTTATCATGAGGTGAGGATGCCAATAAAATTTCATTATCAAATAAACAATTAGTATTAATCTTATATACATTTTTTTAGCGCGAGGTTTGAAATATTGAATGATATTTAATTTGTGATGTCTTTTATTGTATTGTATATTATATTATGTATATTTAAAATTATGTTCGCAAAATATTATATTAAAAACTACTGAACTGATTACTGTTTTTATTTACTAACACTTGTACACGCCACTTTTTTTTAACAAAATCTTTCTTAAAGATTAGTTTCCATGTGCCATTCTGAACTGAAATTGTTACTTGTCGTTCAGGTATATTATTTTCAGTTTGGAGTTGCCGTTTTTGCAACGCGATACTGCATCTTGACATTTTCGTAATAAATAAATCCTCTGCCGAACCAAAAACCCAAATAAAACTATTTACTCTTTGGATTGTGCTTTGGAAGAATTATTTATTTCGGAATATATATAATACATTGCTAACTTGGGGAGCTATTTAAAAGCATGGGCTGCAATATTTTTTATCATTTATGATGATCCAATTATGTTTTTAATTTTAACTCGATTAGTAAATCTTGCAAATTGTATTAATATAGTTTAAAATACTAGGGTCCAAACCCTGTCTAAAGTTAACATCACTATTTAATATCACTGTTTTGCACAGCAACAACAGTGTGGAGTGTTTCCACTCCAATTCTAGCCCGATAATCAATCACTTTAATGCCATATCATAATATATTATTGATTGACAATTGAGTGATGTGTCTAACTAAAGGTGGAACCTTTTTATTAATGTGATTTCGAAATACCAAATATGTAAGTTGAATATCATTTAGTCTCCTGCGAATAATGATGGATCTGCCAGCGATGCATTTTTTGTGATTTTTATTTGGCTGCGTTATGTACTGAACCCAAGTAAGTGACAATATATCATTGCAGTGCCTAAAATTTGAAACTATCTTGATTTTATTCATCACGATTGGGAGTGAAGGTGCTAAGGTAATATTTCATTACATTTTAATCTGCTCCTCGGTCAATACTGTACCATTAAAGGGGCGGGGCTATAGATTAAATTTCCGAAATGGTTTTTCTTTCAAAAGATTTGTTCGGTGATTTTGGTAGGTTATGTTTTCAAAAGTATTCCTTAATCACATACAAGTCGAATCCAGCTCTAACAAATGTCTTGGGACCGCCTCTCATTCGGTTATACTGAATGTAGAATAAAATTAATTTGATAATGTTTGAAGTGACGTTCAACATTTTCACTCATCAGTGGCCCATTTATGGGGATATTTCTTAACTATACGTATTAAAGCTATCAACTCATTCTATGTATGGTCCCATCGGTTCTTAATTCGCTCCTCTGTTTTTCCCGGTCTATTAAAACGTTGATTCTGTTGACGGTTCAATATAATGTTTTTATTTTGCCAACATCATTGTTCTTCCCAGAGCATACTTCAATATGGCCTAATTTTTATTTTAAGTGCATTGACCATTTTGAAAGTAGATTTATACAGTACGAAGTTAGAATGATGAAAACACTTCCGATCAGTAGATAGTCACACCCTAACAATAACATAAGACTGCCGTGTACACGCGATGTCTATTTCCAACCAAAACCTGAAAGCCACTTCGGATATAAGATAAATGGTATCATGTTGAACTTTGGACTCAAATATTTCATCATACTGAAATTTCTACTTCGTTTAATCGGAATTTTGCTTTGTTCATATATGAACGTTTGTTCGAGACTATATACATTATACTGAAAATTTCATTACTTCGGTTTTCGTTAGTAGTTGGTTTCCTACAGAAATTCAGTTATTTAAGAATACTTTTATGACATTCACCATAATTTATTTTTATAATAATTGCCACAGGAAGAATTTAGTGTACCGTGTTCTCAGCTGATGTTATCCATCCTTTTACACTTATATTTTTGATAATTATCCATTTGAATGATACTTTAACTTATCTTTCAAAAATTAGTTGATTGTACTTGAAAACGATGTTGATTAACTGTGTCATATTACTGACCCATTACCCCATTTTTGATTGTTTTCACTGAGAATTGATGGTCAGACAATCACTGAACCCATTACGCACCGTATCCTGCATTTGGAAAAGGTGTAGGACCTGTTAAAAAGCCCTTGTGGCAGATTATTAATTTCATAAAATCCATACCTATAATATCTGTCAAAGACAAATACTGCGTGATTTAGCATAAGCTTTTACTTTAAATTTATATGTCCAAATGCTTATTTTATTCGCTCCGTACATTATTTGATAATTTTAACATCTTGCCAATCTAGTGACTTGGGTATTCGATATGCGTTTGGGTATTGAAATTTATATTTATGTTTTCAGTCTGCACAAAGACGCATTCGAGCAATGGTACTACAAGCGACTACTCCAGGACGCCATCGTCGAGGTACTGCCGCTCCCTCAACTCCACCTCAGCAACAGTGAGAAGTCAATTCCCCATCTCCAATCCCTTGATTTCTCCAGTCTATTTCCAATTATGTGAAACTTGTGTTAATTGTTTATTGAAAAATTGAGGTATATCCCCTTGCATACATGTATCAATTGACGTTAAGAATTGAATACAGTTATTTTTGTCATAATATTTTCATAAAATTTCATAATATTTTTCATTTATAAACTACTAAAATCAATTTTGGTCTACAGTCCTCATTTATAACATCATTTGTGATCCGATTCCAACAGGATGTGTTCGATTTTGATCACAAACAGTAACAAAAATTTCAGTGCGCTGTTATAACAGTATTTTTTGTTTGACATTTTTTTTAACCAAAAAGTTCTAGACATAATTTTATTACGATTAGGTCATTAATGATATTTATGTTTAAAAACATTATTGGAATTAAGACAGGGCCGATTTTAGATCAATTGGGTTTTTATTTTGGCTTTACTCGGTCCTCACGTTTCCTACCACGTTGAATTGTTGACTGTGACATATGGTCAGGCAATTTTGTTGGTAAGCGTTGACAAGAAAACTGTTGATTTGATTAACAATGCAACTTCTCAAATGTTTTTATTTTTTATTGTGTATCTCACACGAACATCTCGCTAGTTTGTGGTGCCGTGTGTACGATTGCAACTCATATACCATAATTTTTCCTGTTACTAACATACAAACTTAAAAATTTGCAATTTTTTTTTTTAAATATACCTAATACTACCTCGTCTACGAATTATTGTATAATTATTATAATAGATGATTTATAGTAGGTATATTACATAACAAATATTATATATACACACTCACATATTATTGTATTGAAGGATTTATATCATTTATGAGACATGTTTACAATAATATTATCATAATTTTCCAATGGATATTAGTCTTACGACTAATATTTTTTTTATATTGCTATTCACCACCGTCACAATGACCGATATAATATATGCAATCAACAACTATTTTAATATCACCCAAAAACGCAAAACAAGTTCATTCCCTTTTTATCCAAATCTGATTATTAAAAAAAGACAATTCAGTATTTACCGTGCGATTCTTCCATTTAATGTTTAATATAAAATCCGTGTAATTTATTTACGACGTGCGCGCAGGCTTTATTAAATATTTGACGTGTCTAAACTGATATTCGATAACAGATTGTAGAATTTTAAGGGTGGGATGTTGTGGTTTGACTAAGGAATATTGATGCCGAGAGATGGATCGAGCATCTCGTTGAGTGCTTTCACCAAGTCTGTATTTTTCTAACCGAGGAATTCTGGCATCCGCGCAATCTATTGGGTTATTATACACAGGATTAATGGAATGAATTTAAGGATGGCGTTAAGCGATTTTGCGAATCCTGGAAGCACCGCACGGCTGTCGAGTGCTTCGTATTGCAATGAAAAATAAAGATTTGATGAAATATCTCGAATGGAATTGACGTTTTTATACGTTTACGATTAATACTTTTGGTTGAATTTGGTAAAAACGGAATGGACTCTGGACTAAACACAAGTTGCTTGATTGCATTTATCTTTATAATTATAAGCATTAAGTTAATATGAATTTTCTGTCGATTTCTGTATGAAATTGTATTTTCTTAAACTTGCAAAGAAAACTATTATTCATTATATGCACATTTTCTTTATGAATCTGGTTGTTGTGTTCATATATTAATTACCTTTGAGTTTTTTTTCCCGCTTTCTTGTTTTCATAACTGAGTAGCAAATTCATAATTAAACTTTTTCTTACATTAGGGATAATTCAATAGAACTGATGTATTTTTTATACCCCACAACGTTTTTAAAACACAGTCCAAATAAAATTGCTATTTTTATGCGAATGTTTATTCTGAATCAATTGACGAATCTATATTTTGAGTGTCAAAAGTCATAAATTGAGTTACTAACCTAATATGGCATCATATATATGAACTCACCATCTAATCTACTATATCGGAGTGATGCATGGGTAATGAATTACTTTGAAAGAACGTGTCAGTTAATGTTTGTAGTCGGATAAGTCGAAAGATTTCATTTTAAGATATAATTAAACGAAACCTATAAATTTCATCATGTTTCATGTAATTTATTTAAATTATTTAATTAATATAATTTTTTTTATAAGAATAAGCAGATTTAACTTTATTTTAATATTGATTTAAAGTATATCTACCAGATAATTGCTTGGTTCATATTATAAACGACTAAATATAGACGATGCGTACAAATTAATTTTTGCAGCGTAAATTTAACCTCGTGAGCCGATAAGGTATTTTAAAATTTTATTTTCATCGTTTAAGGACTTAGCCAATTACTCACATGCTGACCGACGAGAATTAATCATGTTTTATGTGATTTAACCGATAACTTCAAATATTAAAAACAATTAAGTATATGTACATTCCATGTTGCACAGGGAAATTTTTGCCATAAGCCCATTACATTGTAGGATTGACAAGATGTACACGTGCATGGGATGATAATGTATTTTAAAAGAAAATATCTTGTTCTGACCACACTGTTCGAGTAGCTGGTATAAAAAAATATTTTGTAAATTGGCACCACATCCGTTTGTGGAAGTAATTTCTTGAATCGTAATAATTTAAATATTTTCATTTGATTTACTGCATTCTGATATATTTATCTAATGAATTAACCATTTCACTCGAAATTCCCTTGAGACGATTGATTGTCAGAACTATGTTTGATATTTATGAGGTATTAGCAGTTACTGAAGGCCATTTGATAGAGTTAAAATTGTTAATCGATGTCGTAAATGATCTGTGTCTCTCTCATAAAAACTATTCACTAAAGAAAATTTTGGGGAGTCTTACTCATTTATAACAAGATTAATCCATCACACAAACAAGTCACTTTGCTAGAGAAATCTACATCAAAATTACTACATAAAACCTGTGATTTTTTATTTTTTTTTTTATTGAATAGGATTAATGTCATGGTTAACAGTGTTAAATGTGATGTTCTGTTATAATGATAATTGGTAAGGGATTTAATTATAACAAAGATTAATATATCAAATGCTTATAAAAATGTAAATAATGTTACTGATAAGTTTAATGATTAGTTACGTTTTTATTGCAGTAAATTGGAGAATGTGTGTGTCAAACTAATGTGCTTAAAATATGGAACAGTTTTGATTTCATTTTTTTTTT
>JAGVSQ010009099.1:0-13872 GCA_022683975.1 Rhyacophila evoluta | reverse complement strand
CGTTTTTATAAATCCAACCACCGAAGTGACCATTATTACTAGCCAGATTCGATCTTCGGAGGATATTCAGGACGGTGTGGATTAGGTGTCAGTTTTACCTGGCGCTGAATGTGGTGGTGATCGCGCCCGGATGAGTGCTGCGTGCTGTCGCTGGTCTCTGGCCGCCGCTTTTCTTGCCGCTGCGGTGGGACAGCCGGACAGGCTGCGATGGGTGCTCCGGTTGGAGCTGACGTGTCCTCGTCCGTTGCAACCTTCAGTCGGACACTTCAGGATCGTCTCATGCATCGCCAGGACTGTGACGAAGGCGGGAAAAGGCGCGCGAACGCACACACACACACATATGAGCCACGTCAGACATTTTTTGAGTATAATCAACGGATGACTATTCGGCGGCAGATATAATTTGCAGACAAAACAGTCGTTTTTGCTTGTAAGTAATCACAAGATTAATGGCTGCTAACATTAATCTATCTCCTTTAACTTTTAATATTAGTGGTCCAAAAGCATCTCAAAATAATGTCAGAATATTATTCTGTTTATCAGAAATTAAATGATTTGTGAAACCTCCAAATAGACAGCATCATTCCTGTGGCTTATTTTGGCTACTCGATGTAAATAATTAATTATTATACATCGAAATGATGTCCATATTTTCTGGACCTCCACTATATGATTTCAACAATTACATATCTAATATTCACGATCAAAACGGCACTCGTAACAAATATTCAAACGCAAACAATAACAAAAGAAAGAAAAGAATCGAAAATAATACGTAACAGAAATGAATAAAAACCAATATCAACACAGCGGGTAGAGAGTAAAGTTGTTAAATACAACCAAATAACTAAAACAGGACCAAACAGAAGTAAAAATAACAAACTTTACCGATATTCCTTTCCTTGAAAGAGGCAATCGTGACGGGTAAGAAGAAAAACACAATTCAAATAAAAATCTCGATAGTAACGAAAAATTTGTTTTAAAATATAAAATAATAATAATAAAGAAAATGAATTTATCACTTCGCGATTACCTGCGCCGCTCAAGAATTGCTTATACTCAATGGTCTTCAATGGCAGGATCCATATTTGCTGGGGGGATGGTTTCTGCAGGTCAGGGAAAAATCAAATAACCAAATAATAATAAAAAATAACAATAAATTGTCCATAAGGATAATTTTATAGTACTACGGGTCAAATAATAATAATAAAAATGTGTAATAATATGAAAATAAAGCCTAGATACGATGCAAAAAGAATGTAACATGACTGCTCTCTACCCCGCCAAGAAAAAAACAAAACTACAGTTTGAATTAAAAAAATAATATGATACAAAAGCAATGCTGATGATTTCTCTAAGTTGACTGAGTGCATTAATGTATACTCACTTTCAGGAGTGACCTTGTCCTTCCGTGGGCAGCCGGATAAGCTGAAATGGAAACACAATAATCATTATACACTGTTATTAACATTTACTGTGTTTTATATGATGTTATTAAGCGTGAGTATGTAGGTTTTAAGTGGATTTTCGCTCTAAAATAATGACAACTTGACGTAATCATATATAGTATTATATCCATCAATGCAGAAATAATAACAAATAAATGTCATAATACGATATCATATTATACTCTTTGAAGTAAGTAGGGAGTTTTGAAAGCAACACATTAACTTATTAATTGTTTGTTAGAGAAAGTGTTGCAAGTAAAGAAAAACACGTGATGCACAAATGATATTGAATGGATTTTGAATGGTAGATAATATTTTAGCGTGAAAATGTGAGTATTATTATATCGCAATCCCAAAAGAACACTGTCGTATGTCAACACTGGCAATTTTTCAGTAAAGCAAAAACAAACTTTTGATCCATGTTAACTTAATTTAATGTGAAGTTATTTAACAGCATTCATTTCTTCATGGTTATAAAAAAAACTTTTTAAACATTTAACAAAGATATTGCCGTATTATGGTTACTGGAGTATTCTTCTTCATGTTTTAATTGATTAATATAAGAGAAGACTGAAGTTCTGGGTATATCTCACTACAAATATTTATGAAATATTTCACTGTTCTCCTAGAATAGAAGAAAACTGTAGTTTAAAAGCATTCATAACTCAAAGCAGCCTAATTCAGACTTACGGCAGTGTATTTCTAAGGGTGCAATATGTTGGCTGAGTGAAATACCCTCGCTAATTCGTATGGATCTGTGCAAAAATTGAGGGTAAATGTATTACGATACCGGTAAGTATGAAATTAGACAGTATGCAACGGACGTCGTAATAATTCTATAGTTTTGAATTGGTCACTAATTTTTACATTAATACTTTTAATGTTTGTCTATGAATAAAGATAGTGAATTTGTGGGAATTATCAAACAAGATTAAAATAATTAAATGATTACCTCCTGTGGTGTGAGTAAAGACCTGTGACATGACCTTGTCCATTGCAGCCGGGTGTTGGACACTTGTTGCCTTCTGGAAATGAAAATTAAGAAAAAAGCATAAGTTTCATAAGAACAAAGGATAAATTATATTTCAAGAAAGCTTCGTAAATAATCGATGCATATCCAGTAAAACAGATGGTGGTGTTTTATGTATAGTATAAATGCTAAAGAAGTTAGCATTTAGCAAGTTAGCGTGTCTGCTACTTTGTCACATAAATATATAACATTTCCAAATTCTGTTACAAATATGTTTGCAGGTTAATGTTTGAATATTAACGTGTATATGAATTTATAATTTTACAATTTTTAATAATTTAAAAAAAAATAGCTATAATTAAAAAAAATGAAATGTAAATTGAATACGCTTTGAAGTAATAATACTAATAATAAAATGATTTAAAAATAAAAGCTATTGATAAAATGGAAGCCAACACCTGTCTGGAGTCGTAGTGACAACGCTGACAAGTAATATTGTACAATCAAAATTCGCCTGTTATAGGAATCATAATATCAATTTGTGCGGGATCTAAATTTGAATGAAGAAATGGTCATGTGATTTTGTTGATAATATAAGACATTGTAATGACTAGACGAGAACTTAAACTTAAATAGTGTTGTTTTCAGTTTATGTAAATAATTCGAAAGTTTTACATGGCAAGTAGGCGGCGATTGATTTTGAATTAATTGAATGTATTTTTGAAAGCTTCGTTGCAGGGGTTTGAACAAAAACAAGGACTTCGAAGAATTATATGTTTTTGTTCGAAAAAATCGATATTGAACATGCTACAGGTTTTTACTGACAAATAAAATACGATGTGACATATTGAAATACGTTCATTCATTGTGATTATTATTACAAGTTTACCTTATTGTTAAAATTCGATTTATATTTTTATGACCAATAAACCAAGCTTAAGGTAATCCACGCATTCATCTTTTCGTACATAAGCATTGTGTATATAATACTCATATATTAAGGGGTATGTGTAGATACCTAGCTTTTTAGAGATTGTGACATAAAGTGGGATATGTTGAATACGATAGTGTTGCAAAATGTATTCTTTTATCCTGAGAGAGGGTCTATATAAATAATTCACAAACGTACAGTTCCGCCCACAGCGCACCACCCGCCTAAGCGCAGGTGGGCGGCCCGCGGAGGGACAGCATATAAAAAAAGCATAAAAACTTCGCAAACGGAGCGTATAGAGTGGCACACGTTGTACACGGGCCGGCGGGTCGGATGCAGAGGCGGATTGACATTTGATCTGCGCAAGAACCAAAGAAACACACCCACCCCGCGCGGCCAACAGTTGCGGTTTCTTTTTCCGTACAAAAAAGAAACGAGTGGATTTTTCTTCCGGCGGCGCCCACCCCGGCGCGCTGATAGGCGGGCCGGGCGGCCAGGCAGGGCGGCGGCGCGGGCGAGAGGCGAGGGCGGGGTCGCGCCGCCGCCTAGCGGACTCTGGCCTGCTTCTTTTTGCTCCGTTTCTTTTCCCCCGCCCGCGCCTCGGAAAACTCTGAAATAGTCCCATCCCCTCGCCGCCCTCGACAGCGCCGACGGAAAACGATAGCGACTGCGGAAAATGGGTTAAGCTGGGAATAAAGCTCAATTTAATATTGTTGACCGTCAATTCTTGCATAAACTTGGCTATCGATTTTGTCAAAAATCTCAGCTTTAGCACAGCCTTGGATATTACATAATAAAATAAATTTCCCACAAATCTGTTTATATAAATTAACTTCACTTAGCTACGAAGCCAATTTATTCACGGTACAATTTGTTCATAATTACCAAAAATGATTGAAATAGACTCTGAATGCCTCACTGCAGATAATATATAATAGAAACATATATATTTGGCAAATAATATCTAAGCTATATTATAATAAAATTAACATACTTATGGAATGGACTACCTATTTTGTGTAATATGCGATTTAATTATGACAATAAGCAGTGATGAAGTAATGCGTCTTTTCTACTCTACTATTAGTGAGGGAATGGTTAGTATAAAGGAAATGAAATTAAGAAGAGTTAAAGATGATGATACGATTCATCTCAGACTTAAAACTGATTTAAGATGGTATTACTTTACTTCTCAATGTTTTCCTAAAGACTCTTTGCAAAGTCTGGAGCGCAATAAACTCAAACAGAAAATAATGTACACGTCTGAGATGATATTTGAAGCATATTTACTCCGTTAAAACTACAAAATTGCATTTGCGAATGTAAGTATGCCTAACTAATCAACGCATATGAAAATCTTAATTGAGTCTGTCTTCCTTCGTATTATTTTCTTGCAGATATACTATTTGTCTTTTACAAAGGACTCGTTTCACTTCGGCCGTGTACTCGACTGCTACAACTTATATTATAGTTGGGAGAATAAATTTAATGTGCGCGCGTTATATTTCCGCTAGACGTTTCCTAGACAGGGGTTTCCCGTGAGCGATGATTTAAGTGAAACATTAATTTTAAATTAGATAATGGAAGTCACTGCCATGTCAAAGTTATCGCAGTCATAAACTGCAAAACAAATTTTAAGTCAGAAAATTGAGCAAATGATACTGAGGGAGTCAAAGTTTTTTTGCCTGCAAAGAAACCATACATTAATGGGCAGTTTAAAAATTGTATCATAATATTCAGCGTAGATTTTATTCAAATAAATATAGCTTACGTAAAAAAATAGATTTTTCAAATACGAAAGTCAAAACAAAGACAATAATTATGTTTCACAATATCATGCGGTAAGGGTCAACAAATCAATATGAAGTTAGACATAAGTTGTTTTTTTTTTTACAAATGTGTCATGAAATTCAAGAACACCATTTTGACGTTTTCTCAAAGCAATTTTTTATGTACTGAGTGATGTGTTTGTTATATGAATATATGGCTAATTTAAGTTTTAAATTAAGCCGTAAACTAATCGATAATGTCATCGTAATTCTATTAAATTTTATTGATCATATCATACATTATTTATTTTCCATAAGGCGATTATCAATGAGCTTACTATAACCATTCATATTAAATATAAAGCTTTGTAAATTATTTATGCCTTAATTTACGTATTTAGTTTAACTGTTGCAACGCAAAAAACATCAAAAATGTTATTTTGAAACAAAAAAAAAATGAACGAAGTGCATTTTCATTTTTTGAATAATAGACGACTAATGTTACACTTATTTCAATTCTAAGAAAATTATCGCTAAAGAGTTCATTTATCGGATATAGAATAAAACTCAATAAGTTCTTGCAATTAGAGTTGAAAGTCTGGGGGACGAAAGCCTGTTATTGACATTTCGATGTCTCCCGCTGCAAGGGAAACACATCCTTTGGAAGTAGCCGTAAAACTTGCCGGTTCTAGTTAAAAGACTTCAAAAGGTAAATTGAAATCTCTGTGGGACGTAATTAGACGATGCGCCCGACGAATTATGTACATACCACTTTTTACTTGTTTCTTACGTTTGCCTTCTGTCGTCTACGTGCATTTCAACGAGTCCAAATGGCGTATTTCGAGACTTATCGGTCATTTGAAAATATATTTTTTTAAATAATAAGTAAATTGCCTTAGTGACTAAATCGGCAATCACGCACGTTTTGGTCCCGGAGGTTACTTACTAGGATAGAATTAATGGAATGAACGGTTGATTGATAATCAGTCATCATAAAAAACAACATGTCAAAAAAGTTTTCACATTGTAGATGTTTATGTATTTTACACTCGGAATGTACATGATAGACAAAACACATTTTTCAGCATTAAATAATGAAGATGACATTTTTTAGTTTATGCCGCGGACCCAAAATTAGATAACAAGAATCCGCGGTCCCCGCAAAAATATTTCTTATGTAATTCGAATTTTAATATTTTCGGAAGTGGATCGAAAATTGGAGGTTACTCGTGTTCTATTTTTTATTTTTTATTATTTGAAAATTTATATTTTCGTATAATATATTCGTACAAAAAATTGTATTCGTACTTTCTACTTTCGTACCTAGTAAACGGTGCAAAATGGGAATTTGCCCTGAATTCAAAAATCTTTCGCGGGTCCCTAAATTAATTTTAAGCCATCATAAAGACTACTGGGGGTCGGTACAGACTTTAGGAGCCACTATCTTAGACTTACTTCTTCTAGAACTAAATTCATGAAAAGTAGTATTTTCAACAATGTATTTTGTTGAAGATTAATTGGATGAAGTGTAATTTTATATGTTTTATATTATATGCAGTATGCATTACCAAATGACGTATGGTTTAACGAAATTATTATTTTTATTTGTACAGCAACAACTATTTTTCTGTTTAGCATAACTGTATCAACCAGTAAAAATATGTGGTTTCACGAGAGAAGCGTCAATTATAAAAACAAAACAAAAACATGTATAAATCAGATTATTTGATATCCATCATGATCAACCGTGGTATAGATTGCATAGTAAGAATGCTTTATTACCTTGTATTGGGGTGACAAAACTTTCAACAGGAGTTAACAATATTCTTTTACTTTCAATATCTTTTCAGTTAAAAAAGATTCAAATCGTTTACAGTGTCTGCCTTAGTAAATTTGATGACTAGCTTTAAGCAAGACTAAGAGGTATATGAATTTTATTATAACGGGTCGATTGTTAACTGAGATGGATAAATCTCACCTCTACTGAGACTGGCAGGGGAGAGTGCGGGCGTGGGTCGGCATTCACTAACAGCTGCAACGCTTGGTGCTCCTCGTGCGGCTTCTTGTAGTGCTGTCGCCGCCCGTGAACCAGCTCCTGCTGGTTGGAGAACCGTGTACTGCTTACCAGCTGCTATCGCTCCAGAACTCCCACTGACACTACCACTGGCAGCTTCTAAGTTTCCAACGTTTTCACCATTTAAAGACTTTACGGGAGAACATTGTTTGCTTTCAACCATTAGTGTTGAAGTGTGGTGGGATACTGGTCCTCCATCTGGATATGCAACATATGTAGCTTCGGCAGGATACGGGCCGAGTACTGCTGGTCCACTTCTGCCTTGCTTTCCTGACTCTGAAGGTGGTCTAAATGCAGATTGCGAAGAAAAAGGATGCGTTGCTGCTCGATATGCACTATATAAGGATTGTCTTGGATTACTCCCACTAGAATCTCTTTTATCTTCTGATTTTTTCCTTTGCTTAACTCCACCGTCAGATTTTTCCTCATCTTCTCGGTCGTCACTCGGCTCAGACATGTCAATTTCGAGATCATTTGAAGAATCATCTACTAGTTCATCAAAATCAGGAGGTTCATAGCGAGAAGAATATTTATCTCGCGGCTTAGGAGAATCACTTCTATCTTTTGACGAATCTCCATCTTTGTCTATGCGTCTATTTTGTTTACTTATCGATTTGCTATCTAGTTTTGAAGAATTCTTATTTTTACCTTCTTGTTGGTCTCTGAGTGTGATAACGTCTTTCAACGAGCAAGAAGCGTCTACACTACCCGAAGATGAAGCCATTGATGCCGAAGAAGGTGACATTTTAACGCTAGATTTTTTATCTTCGAAGAGGTTCTCAAACGCTGGAGAGTCTTCTGGTTCTGGGCGGGTATAAAGTGATCCTCGTTGCTCGTGAGGCCAGCTTCCAGAAAGGCTTTTTAATGCAGCTTGAGTTTCCCTTATGAGAACTTCATCGTCTTCAGGCTCCGGTTGCCGTTCTAAGTTTTTTGGTTTCCTCGAGGGACTCAGTACGCCAGATACATTAGCGGGAAGGACGCGTTTCTTTTGGGGCAAGGGCGCCGATGTCGGAGTTTCGACGTCATCTTCGTCGGCAGGTCTTCGGCGACGCTTTGCTCCCGGCAAGTCACCTCCTGCACCGACTAATTCGCCACTTTCTTCGTCTCCTCCACCCCGCCCCCTCCCGGCTCCCATTATCTTCACTTTGTTATCTAATTCATTGGCAGAATCGAGTTTCCGCTTTTTCAATTGCATTAAATTCGTTTGAGCTGAGGGGATCGAACTGGACCTAGAACAAAAGCAACATTTTTTGTTTTAGTTTACAGACCGTACGCATATTAATACGCGGGAGCAATCAAAGACTTTTCTTAAAATTTTGTTAATTATATTACAACTAGCTCTTTTGTTATTTAAAGTGTGTAAGAAATGTCATTTCATTAAAGTCGCTCCACATATCTTTCGAGCTAAGCCGCACGTAGGCTAAAGGCAAAAAATGTTGCTTTGTTTGATCAAACGTACGGATTATCCCAAAAAATACTGTCGATGACTTCACAACCAGGTTGAAGGAGTAGTTTTCGAGAAACGACGTCATTTCGGCCACGTTAAAAAAATACCTACCTTTTTAAAAAACTAAATTAAGTGATAGAAACACAAGTGGAATTAGTTTTTTGAACAAAAAGTGAAAATGTATAGATCATAGTCAATGAACATGTTTAGAAATAATAGATTCTTTATTGTAAGCAAAAAATAAGTATCAGATATAAATAGCAATAAATGAAACATAAGTCGGTTCTTGTTGGGTTTTAACGTGAGAGTGCAAACACACCAATAAGTAAACAATACAACAAATAATTGACTGCAATAAAAACAGTTTAAACATATATGCATGTATATGGTGACTAGATGATATTTGATATTATTAAAGTATTAAAGAAACATAAAGCGGTCAAAAAATATACTCAAAATTGCTTGAGTTTATAAAGTTTATCTGACAACGTGGCGATAGAGCAGAGCTTCATCTACCAAAGACCTAACTTGGACTAAAAATGATGATAGATTTACAGTTAAATACTATTATTAAATGACGCTAATATCATAACATATTTATAAAATATAAAGGTTTCTTTTGACATACTGTTTCGTTTCTTGGGATTTTATAAACAATACGAAAAAAGCACGATCAATTTATGGCAGAATTATATAATATTTGCTTTTATACAAGATTTAATGATCAGCATGTACTCAAGTGTTAAACAGTTTGTTTTATAAACTTTAAACATGTAAATGAAACGAAAAGCATAATTCTGACATTCAATGGCACAGTGGACACCGAGAGAGAAAAAATGAATTGTTGATAATGTGCTTTAAAGCAAATCGACTGGAAAACTTTTTTTAAATGCATTACAACGAGAATGAATACACGGCGCAAAACTTTTTTTACTAACGCAAATAATAAAAAAAAACTCGACTCGTTCAAAACGGTTCGAATGTCATTTACCGACATTCTTTTGTTTTCAATGACGGCGAAATTCGAAAATCGAACTGAAAGAGAAAAATCTACAGCACATATTTTTTTTTATTTTTACATGGAAAATAATGCAATGTCTATGGAAATGTCTAATTTAAATATGGAATAACTCGTGAAATAAAAAACTGTTACAAACAGAGAATAAATAGTCCTAAAGTATTAAAAGATATTTTTTAAGCACAATGACAATTATTGTAGAGAAATAATTATAAAATCTACTATACATAAAAGTTAAAGATCGTTATGAGAATAATAATTAATGCTTGAAGTGCAAATTCAAATATTGACATGGTTTTATCTATAAAAATAATTTTAACGTTTAAAGATAGGAATTTCACACGTTCTAGTTACATGAATTATTTCTATTTGGGAATATTTTGAATAAATTAGATTAACTATACTAAAAACGAAAATAAGTAATGTGTGATTGATAGTATTTATTTCATTATGTTTGATGATGTAAATCATAATGAAAACTAAAGTATATTTAATTTTAGCAAACTGATGATTTGAACTCATCTTTTAAATAAATAAATTGAGTTTTTGGATGTCAGATTAATAAAAATCTTACGTGATCTTACATCAATCTTACTTCTAATTAAAAAAACAAAAACAAAAATACTGATGAAGATAAAGCAAAGCGTTAGTTAAATAGAATCGAACATGTTTTCTTAAATCCATCAAGCGAGAAGTTATTTTGAGCTAATATGATATACACAAAGATACAATTAAAATATTTTGGGGTATAGAGGAATACAAAGACAAAGACAGTAATCGCATAAATATTTTTAAAATTAAAAAATACCTGTTAATATTGACTAATATTTTAGTGCTTACGTCACTGCTACAGAAAAAGTTTTTTTAATCGATATAATAATTACATAATTGGTGAAGCAATGAATATTCTCATATGAAATAATGAAAATAAACCAGACACAGGAGTCAACGCTAAAAAAACAATCAATAAACTCAGGACTCATTGCTGATGGCTTAAGACAATTTATTTAAAGTTTTATTTTGTTATAATATGTCTACTACTAAAAGGTTAATAATATTTTTGAAAAAAAGACAAATTTTATATCTCAGTATAACTTTTTTGACACGTTGTATCGTTAAATATATTTCTTATTATACAAGTATCCCAGGTAGTTAAAATTCCAACTAGGTACTAAAAAAAGGTAAAAGAGGTTAGCGTGCGCGCCTAGCGATCTGAGGAATGCAGGTTCAATTCCCACATCTATCAGATTGAAAAAAAAAATCCAAAAATGCAGGACTGGGTGCCCATTGGGTTGAGCGCTCTTCTGACAAACAATTCTCATGAAACATAATCTGTCAAGATGTCTTCACATTAGGGAGATTCATATACTCCACTTTCGGAGTGGATGTATTTGCACTTTGGGTGCGAACGTGATATAAATAAATAAAGATTAACAAATATTCCGCAAATAAATGTAATTTATTTATACATGTACTAATTTTTTCCTATCTCACGTTTCTAATAATAATTATATTTAAGTATTTTATTTAATTTGATGATATTAAGTTTAGATTTTGTGACGGGAATTGTATGTATTCATGGTATTTTTATCGCAAATATCAAATCCATGGAAAAGTTCTTCAATAAATGAAACCCGATTTATGAGATACAGATGTTTGAAATGACTTTATCTTTAACAAAAATCCTTGGTTTTTGATAGTGGGAAATTTTAAAATTCATTTCAAATGTGTATATGGCATTTTGGTGATTATTTTCTACATTGAGCTCGAAATTACAAGGCTGCCATTTACATTGATTTTGACCAAACAACGCATTAATTCTCGCCTTACTGCCCCAAAAGCTACAGTACTGGCTTCAAAGAATGCAATATTTGCTAGATAAATTGTTGTAGTCATATAATATCATACAAGTGCAAGAAATACAAAACTAGCAGCGGAAACAAAAGAGATGACATGTCCCGGCTGATATTTTTTAGTGACTGATGACTGTATCTAACCACATCGAATACTCATACTCTTTATCTCTGAGACGTAATCGAAATGAGTTATAGATGTTGCAGCTATACAGCGTGTTCTGATACGGAATAGGGTTGATACGAAATAATTATTTCTGTTGATATTGATCAATATTTTTATTTTGTAATGACATCATCGAAATCATAAGAGTTTTTTTTTTATGAATGTATTAAGTATGAAGACCTTGCAATCAGTATATTTGGAGAATAAGTACTGGTCACTTATTATTCGCCACCGGGCAGTAAGTGTTAAGTAAGATTTTTCTTGAGGACGACGATATGATAATAAATCGCTAGAAATGTATGTATACGTCAAAAAGTTGTATTCATCAACTTTCAATTAGTGACGTACTGCATTTAAAATATCGATAGCTAACGAGTGGCGGGAGAAATGTGATCGTTGTAACGATTTAAGTGAGTGGAAAAATCGGTAAGCAACCGAGCTTCGACATCATAATGACTACGACAACATGATTTCTATATAATTGGCATTTCGTTTGAGGGCGTACCACTTTGCTTGACTCAACAACATGTCATTTACCCTAATGCGAGCCACAATAGCGCGCATTGGAACCCTTACCCTGGATTCATTTGATCTTGTAATCATCCAATTTGGTTTGATTTCACCTTAATGCCATGTAAAGTACGGCGGCAGTATTCAAGATATGCCGATGAAAACATGCAAAGGAATCGTTTTAGAAATAACCACGTCTACGTGACGTGTCCCTAATTATTACAATGATTACGTTCCATGGTAATGCAATGATCGTTCGTATGTATTCGATCTCGTACATGACCGATTAGACGAACATTAAAATAAAATTGATTACAGTGAACTTATTTAATGACATATTTTCACAATGCCCGCTCGAAAACGAAATCATGTGATAGATCCATATCAGTGTATAGCAGTGTCAAACATAAAAAAAGTGTATTTGAATCTATACTTGTCTATACTTATTTCGACAATCAGATAATTACCCAAATCAATAGAAATCCAGTTTAAGAATTTTAGATTAAAACACTGCAGCTGTAAGAATCGAATTCGCAAATTTCAACCCTGAAGCGCTTATGATACGAAGAAAGCCTACGAAATAATATTTACTTAATATTTTTAGCATCAAATACTTGATAATTATGATGTAAATTTCACTGATTAAAACATTTTGATGCCATCTTCAATAGACCACTCAAAGGTAATTAATCTTTTTATATAGCGCCGGTTGAACAAAATTATTCACGCCTTAAATTTTGAATTATTATATAATGCTTATGGGAGTACAAAAAATCTTTTCACACATAATGTTATATTGATGAAAAAATATTATCAATGGCTATTTAATTTGCTGCTTTTTTGACCTTATGTAACATTCGTGTAATAATTTTGTATCCGAACTCATTAAATACGATCCAAATGATACTTTTTTGACGCAAACAGATTATATAAATTAGTGTAAATTATATCTTGCTTTTTTTATTAAAATAATGATTTAACCAAATCTACTAAGCATCATTTAAATTTATATGTATACAAATACAAAATAAGGTATAATTCAAAAATATTAAACTTTTTTATGAAGAATATAAAATGTTTTCACATACAAAAAATATCACTTTTAATCTGTTACGTAAACGTGGTAAAAAAATTACAAATAGGACAAAATGAGGAAATGACGACAAAAAATATGACTAACAAGTTGTAATAATTCATAGCATCTGTGTTATATTCCAATATGTCTGACAAACATGCGTTATATAATATTTCTAATTGTTATAATTATGATTGTGATAAATCACCATTCGACTCACTCATTTAGTAAACCACAAAAATTTTACGCGTGGTTATTAATCTTGATTAAAGTGGCATACGTGTACAAATGCTAGAAAACTATTACAATTGAACATTATACTGTTAATCTGGTGTAAATATAATATTTAGCTAATTGTATGTTATAAAACAGAATATAAATGTATGTCTGTCTGTCAGAGAATTTTCTACCACACGGTAAATATCAGCAACCTGAATATTTTACATTTTATTTAAGTTGGTATTTTAAAATTAATTATGCCAACTTTATAACAAACAAAGATTTAAAACTGTTAACTTCCATATGTGAGATCACTGTTAGCGACCCGGGTTTCGCCTTATGTAGTATGTTATATGTTCGCTCACCGCCCACATATAATGTAGCCTGAAGAT
>JAGVSQ010009098.1:0-13872 GCA_022683975.1 Rhyacophila evoluta | reverse complement strand
ATAATTCAGAATTTAAAATCAATTTCCGTCAAGCACCATCAGTCGAAAATATTAAAGATTTTAGTGTTTAAAACGTATGTGCATAAAAAATTAACTAACTAATGAAAGGGTTAATTAAGCAAATCACGATCTAGTACGGCATTAGCAAAAGCATATCAAAAAAACCTATGAACTCGTATATTTTTACAGCAGAAACAGAGCGAAAAACTATGCAGGAAATGGGCAACCAAATGTGGAAAATGAGTACCAAATTAGGATTGTCTCCTAGATAAGGGCCGAACAAAATTATTATATAAAATGAATTACCACATCATATATAATTTGTTTATTCTACAATACTTCGACATAAAGCTCTACATACAATTTATAATATAATATAATGAACTAAATAACAATCTTCTGTATAAATATAAATCTAAATGTTCGTTTGCTCCAAATCTTAAATCTCCGAAAATTCTTCACCGATTGCTTTGAAATTTTGACACATCGTTGCATTTGAATACGCGTTTTATACACTGACTATAATATAGATTTCACATCTGTGACAGGTAAAAATGTTTTTTTTAAACAGTGCCATTTAACCAGACTGAACCACAGCAACGCGTGGCCGGGTACAGCCAGCTTAGTATAAAAATTGGAATGCACTTGAACTCCAAGATGATCTATATTCACATTGGTCCTAATTATTATACTTCAGGATAATTAGATAGAGGTTTCGATCATATTTCTAGAAAACAAACTAGCTCAATATGATCAGGGCCGGATCGGGGGTTTTCCGGATGCGATTTATAACATAATACAATATTCAGTAAACGCCATATCTGAATTTACATCGTGATAATTAATTGATATTAATTTAAATCATATTACACAAACGGCGGCTTACGCAATTCTTAGGCGTCATTGTAATACATAATGAAAATTCGCTTGTCAGAATTTCATTATGGCATTATCAGTGCTACACTATGGGTTGGAGGCGCTCTTGGGCAATTTTTTTTTAACAATCTGCTTATTGCGGATGCCTCAAGAGAGTCTTAACCTGACCTGCCTATTTTTTAAGCCTACCGGTCGTCGACGTCCCAGAATGCCGCTAAATACTATCTATTGAATGTATTCGGCGGAGTTACGGGATCCTGGGAGGATGCAAGAATACTGGCGGGTGACAGGGATGAAGGCGGCACGAAGTGTCCATATGCACACGAAAGAAGAAGAAGAAGAAGAAGATAATGGTAGTAGGCTTCAAAGTGCGTACGCTAACCTCACGGCTATCGGAGAGATAAATACATTCACATAAAAGTAATATGCTTTAGGTACAGAGTCACCCTCTTTACCTATTTTGAATCTTTCTCTGATTACAATATCAATTTATGAAACAATGCTGTCTGAGTGTGTTTTTTAGATTATTAAATTAATAATGTTTTATTTTAATGTTCACGTTCTCATGTAAAACTGATTTTTGATTAACAAATAATCGGAACACAATTTTAATAAAAAAAGGTAAATAAGATAAAAGCACCCTATCTGAAAATTCCCCAAAATATTCCGCAAAGATTGAAGAAAAGATATAAGAATTGAGAGATAAATATCGTACATTTTACTACATTGGAAAGTTATCTTTTATAAATTATATCGAATAATTGATAATTGTCGAATGTGACAGAAAAATAAATATCAGTCCAACAGCAATCTGCATTTAGTTGCAAAATTGTATTTTGACCACGAAATTTCCTGACGCCAATGTCATATATATTCATAATTTGTAAGTATAAAACATGACAATAATAAACCATATCCGGAATTCCTTGGAAATATTCCAAAACTTGAAACAATAAGTGGAACGATAAAAAAAAATCAAACTTAACAAGTTGTTTTTCTGCGATTTGTGTGAACACACGCCTTGACAGATTTCACGAGAATTGGTGGTCAAACAATTTATTGCTGAACCCGGAATCCTATATTAGCCCTCGATTTATACAGTGAAAATCTTCGTATCATGTAGATAAACATGTTCCAATTTCGGAGCGGATATGGTTAAAAAATTGATAGTTAGAAGTTTAAATTGACATTTATTATATATGCCTCCTGTATTTTTTTACTGTGTATGTTACGTATTTTTGTCTTTCTACAGCCGATGTATATTAGGTAAAATTAGATATATATTTATGAAAAATAAACACGCGTACATATATCTCAATATTTTAGAAAACGTAATGTGAACAATACATTCTAACCGGATTTTCCCTGTTAGTGTAACACTACCTCACAGTATACTTATTCCTCTCCGCCCTCTGGGTTGAGCTGCAGACTGGCGCCGATGCTTTCCATTTCCTCCGGCCTCTCCATACACATGTTCATTTCCGTTTCCAACGATTTAACGTCTTTCATTTCCCATTATATCGTAGCAGCTTTGTTAAATGAAATATGGGTGCATGTATTATTCGAAAACATATAAAAGGCTCATAACGTGTAAATTTGAATTGAATTTTCATGAAAACTCAGAGGCTTTGATGCGCGCCCGAATGTAAATCGCAAGGAAAAACCGATTTATTTTAACATTTATATATTTCTCAATGACAACTGAACACAAGATAACTGATCACAAGACGGCTACGTATACATATAACTGCGGACAAAGAAATATTATCACATAATAAACTGAATTTACATAATTACAGTATAGGTAGATATATAATATATTGTGTTTAACTGATATGTATATTATTTACAATAAAAAAATATAAAAAATCGAGTAAACAGGCAAGAGACATTAATAATAAATAATTTCCACACACTTTTGCCACAAACATAAATTATTGCAAAACTGCATTTCATAGTCGTACGGTTATTCTTAAAATTTATTTAAAACATCGATTCATTGTCTGAGGGTTATCAAGAAGAACAAGAAGCATAATTTAACATACGTACAGTTGTCTCGTATGCAGTTGTCTTGTGCGCAGTTATCTGGTTACCATATATATGTGTGCGCGTCTTCTCTCTGCATGTGTGTGTTTGTGAGAAAGAGAGTGTGAAAATGTATCAAACAAAGAGATACGGTGGCGCAACGAATTCTCAAAACGGTATAAGTAAATTAGGAGCATCGTCTTCCAACATTGGTTAGCAGCCCTCTCGCATTGTTCGCTGTGATAACTTGATGTGAATGTTCAATAAAAAGATATACTCCAGCTTGCCCTAAGATACTTATTTTTACTAGAATTAGAATGTCACCCGATGGAAAAGTGGAGAAGACCTTGTGATTCGTTTGAATCCTATAGCTCCATAAAAGTCTGGTTCCAGGAATATTGGTTGCTGAAAACCTCCACACCCAGATACCAATCCCCGTCATCAACTCTTTGAATAATTACGTTAACATGTATTACCAAAAATGTAAGTGTATTCCTGATTAATATGCACGAAATGTACGTCCGATGCATTGAACAATTTATTTAATTGATTGATCAAAAAATCGAAAAATCTGCCAAGATAAAACAATTCACTTTGTATGCTGAGCGTGAAAAGGTTGCTCCTATAGTTTATATATAATCTTATTATCAAATTAGGTGAGTGAGTACTCTTAGAACTATAAAAATATATTTTTTTTACATTAATATCAACTGTGGAAAGGAAAAGGGACGTAGCCCTAATTTTTTTTAAATAGCCCTTTTTCGATAATCACACTGTATGCACATTATTACACGTTCTATCAAAAGGATATAGCCTGATAATGCTGAACTAGTATCCAAATTCAGTTTTTAAGTTTGAAAAGAGACCACAGCAATTGTATTGGTTTTTCTTAAATAACTTATTTAATTAATATCAGATTGGGTAAATAAAACATCAGTTTAAATCTTCGTGCACTTTAAAGTTGTACTATTGCATATTTTGACTTTGGCGATAATCATTAAATGCACGTGCCTGCTGTAAAATTTGATTTGTGTGGGCTACATCCTTTTTTCTTTCCACAGTCGATATACATTTTAACAGCTTAGCAAATGCAAATAGTACTTGAGCCTCTTTACAAAACATGATACTGACATGATAGGTTTGCCCCTGCTTGGTATATCAGCCGAACCTTATTAAAGTAACTATTTATTTGTGCATAATTTGTTTAATATACATTTATGCACATGTTGACAGTAAAGTTTGATATAATCTGTTATGACTCTTTTTGATTCTCATGATTTTCTAATTTGTCCCATGTATGATGATGAGCCATCATTATACATTGCACCTAATATATATATATCACTCCAAACGTAATCAACGACTGACTAAACAAATAATCGAAACCATGCCACTAAATTGATAAAATAATCTCAGTGCTTATTCAAGTCCCGCTGTGTTATTTCATATACCATTATTACATATATGAGTACTCTACTAGCGTAATTAATAATATTCAGTACTTGTGCCATACTGGAGATTATTAGTTATGATACTAGAGCCCTTATATGTACACAACAAAGAAAGAAAAAGATATACGGGAACACTATATATAGAGAGAGACACAAGTCTCTACACCTCCTCCAAGGTCACGAGATGATGACCTGAGTGAAAATGTGAAAGATAATTTTTTTATACATAAAATATATTTTAATCTGTAATGATAAAGTTACAATAACATTACATGTTTTCGAGTGTTACATTATTTTATCATTTTGCCTATCAACAGTCTCGAATATAATACATTAATCCTTATCAATATTATCATTTATATACTTACTTAATACATATTATTTTTCGACATTTTTCGATAATCTTGATCAGTGATAACCAACTATACCGCACACCTTATTTAAACCTTTGTACTCGTCTGACTGATAGTATTGTCATTATTTTATCGAAATAATGCGATATGAATTTTCAATAATACCCGATGATAGCGCACGATTTCTATCACTGTTATCATCAGATTGTATGGGAAATTATAAATAAAAATATTTAATTCTTATCAAATTTCGACAACGTACCGCAAAATTAGCCACAGGAGCGTCATATTGAGTGACTTAATCCATGTGATTCATATATACTTTATATGGAATTATCGCATTTTAAACTGACAACGCATCTCCGGTTTATACATCAATAATAATAATTAAAGACTTTGTTGGAACAACAACAATCAATTTTAAATATACAATCATCCGATAGATAAGAATTATTGTAGAAATACAATATTACAGCAGAACATTGGTTTACGAGTATAATTCATTCCAGAAACGTATTTTCTATCTAAAGCAATTGTATATCAAAGCGAATTACCCCACAAAAATAATGAAAACCTACAAATTCACAAAAACTAAAAATATTCATACAAGGTAACCAAATAGTTTTGCATAAGCCAAACGCACAACGTACAATCATTCACAAGACAATCTCTCACGTGACCAATACTCACATAGACAAATAAATGCGCACAAATTATCTCCGCACAACACGACTACGCACAGAAAAATATGGCATTTTAAACTGAATTTACTTAATTTAATAAAAGCTCATGGATAAAGGAGAAGAAGAGGAGGAAAATAATTGTCCTGGACGATCTTCATTGTCTTTAACAGAATCACTGCTATCTTCGCTGTTATATATTTTACTCTATGACATAAAACCTCGTTGATCCACTCAACGAACGAGATACAAGTGGCGCTGTTGGTGAACTTCCACATAACCTTTAACTCGGTCTTCCACACGTTACATTCCTTGAAGGTTCGTGAATTCTCAGAATTTTAAACGAGTAAGGGCTTATAATCAAACTTTGCATTTTCTTCTTTTGTAACAATGTAGGTCCTTCTTGCCATCTTTTTCAAATGAGCTTTTTTGCTCGTCTTGAAAATTACTCGAAAACTAAGTTACCTACTCGTAATTCAAGGAATAATAGGAAATGCTGAAAGATGCCTTCACCTAAGGATGTATCCACGCTGACCATAATAAATATTCGGTGACATGATTATAAATAGTTTCCACTGCATTTTATAAAACCGGTTAGCTTAGTTGAAAAATCAGCTGATAGATGATTTATATTGGTACATGTAAGAGATAAAACGTACTATAAAACAAAATCAATTCATTTTTAAAATTTAAAACATTATAACTAAAATTTGTGAGTCTTTTTAGGAAAACGTGACAGAAAACAACAAAAATAAACTTTAAAAAAAAACTTATCGGTCAAATTGTGTGAGGAGATGGACACACCATATGACGTCGCAAACTTTTTAAAAGCAATGAAATTCGTCCTCGTGGCAACCAAGTCGGGTAGCCCGATGGGTCCAATAGCTGGTTGGACTAACTTAAGTAACTCATCACGTCCCGTACATATTTTTAGACATTCCTACAGAAGGTGATTAGCATAATGTTCTGGAAAGCCACAGGGACATATTAGGTACTTAACAAGATCACACTGAGAAAGTTTGGTGGCAAAATCACCGTGGCCTGTAATAAATTGGCTACCAAAATAGTCTGGAGTCAGCTTAGTTATACAGATGCATCATTTAATATTTGGGGAAATGTATGTGTGCCTGTCTTTAAACGATGCGTCCCACCTGCCCTGCCAGGTTTTATCAATGGCTATCTAACGGATGGTTTTCTTCCAAAGATTCAGTTTGTTACTGTTCAGATTTCTTGTCAACCATTTCTTATTCTAACGTGGAGAATGCAAAATGTAAAGTATCTCCATCATATAAAGAACTATCCCGACAGATTATTTTAACGAGGATCCAATCACTCAACAAATTGTTAAACAACGTCTTGCAGTTTTCTGTAACTGTATGTCAAATACTATTTAGTCAATGTGGCGACTTCTCTTGCCGATCAATTGGCAAGCGAGATTGCCAATCAACTAGCCGTCGAAGCGATCAATATTCTTGCCAAACTTCCGTACATTTTGACTTCACCGGGTCATTTTGTTCAGTGACATAATTGCGTCGTGTCGATTACGCAAACGCATTATGCTTCATGCATGTATAAATATAATATATTCGTGGCGGGTACACCCGGAAATCTAATAAATTACACCGACAACGTGTGTCATGTCAAAGCATAGACATTTTTGTCTGTAAACATAGTCCGATTATCTGTCCACAGCGATTTGCCACATACGACGCAAGATCATATGTTAGCCATACCATACGTCCTCATTTTCATCGTCTACCGGATATGCCCTCGTTTTAGTCTTTAATTTGTGTGTTTTGAATTACGCCAATATCATTGCGTTTTTACTTTGTGCCCTGTTTTTTAAAAAATACAGCATGAGATCTATTTTCTGATTAAAAAGAAAAAAGGTGTAAAGAAAATAATTGTTGCTTTCTGTATATACCGTTTTTTTAACTTTGAAATACCTCAAAGGTAAATCTTTTAAAAAGCCCAATCCACGCAGAATTATACACAGCCCCAAGAAAAGATCATCAAAGGCAATCGGAAATAAATTATGTTTTCAAAACAGTTGTAAAAATAAAGAATGATTTAAATATTTTATAACTTTTGACGCAATTACATAACCTAACCTAATGTCCGGGAGTAAGTAACACAGAGAGTGAGTGCTCTGAATAAGGGGTGGTTCCCTGGAGGGTTAATCGGGGGAGGTAAACATGAAGAACTGGAGGGGGTAATTTTTTTGTTCTTAATTAAGCCAGCTGAAACCTTATAAAAGGCTTATTTCGGCTAAAAAGTTGATACATTTTAACAAAAACAAATTACATAATTTATATTTAAATGTTAAGTTCAGGTTTTTTTTTTAATTTTATTCAAAAAATACATGAAGCAATACATAGAGTGAGAATACTTCCATAGAAAGAGGCAGTAGAAACGTAAGCCTGAATAAACTCTTTAATATGCTTAAGAGTGTCATAGAGATTACACTGCCAAACAATGTTATTGGTACTTCCACTTTTCTTTCCACGCTTACTGATCATCAAGTTTCTGAGAACTGCATTTTTTATGCAGACGTACAGTAGAAATTAATCAAGTTTTGTTGGCAATATATATTTTTTAAATGAATGTTATATTTTTGTTTTATTATTAGTAGTCAATTAGTTTAAATTTCGTTAACATTTCATAAAGCGTTTTTCTATTTTTTCTCTGGAATATCAAATGATTCAGAAGATAGATTTCACGAATGTTGTACAACGACCTTATTTAAACATGGTTAGGTTATCTTTGGTGTCCTCTTTTGTAGCCAATATGTCACGTCAATGCCACACAGGAGTATATTGAGTTATAGCGAATCGAAAAGAAAATTTCTGTATATGTCTCAAAGAAGAAAGAGTAGTTGATACAGAAAATTTTATAATTCAAACATAATTAAACTTCAAACTAGAAAAGATTAACTAAATTGGGAATATCTCCATAAAGAAGTATGTCGATCTTGGCTGGTGATAATGATACTTGGCACATGATATATATTACTTTAATAACTACGTAAATTCATAATAAAATGCTGATTGCTTATCTGCGATCTGATGATGCATTTTTCAAAATTACGCATCGAGATTATCATAGACCTTCGGTAAATTTGACATTATCAATGAGGTCAATGATGCATTCTTCCAAAATCTATTAAATGAGCTCAATAATATGTTTGTTATTGTATTACTATGCGTTATTTAAAGAATGGTGTCAATAGCTATTCCAATGGAGATTACTATCAATATTATGGTTATAAAATAATTAGACATATCGACTTTGGAAATGAGAGAAAAGGACCAAACTCACACAGAACAAATTTTACAGGAGGCACAAAACACGTTTATTTGGAGATTTGAGCCGAAGTCAAAATATTACATAAACATTGGTGTTGAAGTGCACGAAGGCTAATATTGGTGTTGTATTTACTCATAAGTAATGTAAAAAAAAGATTAAAATTGATTACGTAGAGCTTATGTTCTAGAGTGTGTGACTAATCTGAAAATATAGAATCAAATCCAAAAAAGCATGACTGGAAAAGCCTATCGAGTTGAGCATTTTTCGAATTTTTTAAATCAGACAGATGGGAAATCGACCCCGCATTCACCAGATTGCTAGGCGTGCACGCTAACATCTACGCTACCGCGGAGACAATTGTTTATCACTATTATATTAACTGTGATATTTTTTTTTATAGAATGTTTCTTTAAAGCGAAGTATTTTCGTGTCACTTTGTTAAGAATCTAAACTTATAATGTATGATATTCTCAACGTGTTGAATTAATTAAACGATCATGCCTAGTTATCAAAATTTCTAAATTCCACTCTTGACTCTAATGAAAACACTCTTATTTCTGTTTTGAAAACAAATTCAGTTCAACATCAATTAGCATACAGCCGATATTAATAGTCTCTAGAAGAAAGTTGTTTGTTTTACTTATTCCCCGGAAACTTGAATATTTAATACTCAATTTAAATTGAATTCAACGAAAAAAAATCACTACTTCCTGGAGATAGCAGCTGTTGCCTAGAAATTTATCGAATTATCACTAAGCAAGATAGTATCGAAACATTAAATGTACATTATCACTTTTGCAACATAATTTCGATTTCAACGTGTCATACATTATATTGAATACAATAGTATATGGCAATAATAAAATACTTCAAGTAAAATTAACAGCTGTTATCAATCTACTGCTGAACGAAGGCCTTTCCAATCCGCTATTCACATCAAATAACATTTTTCACTTATATTATACATATTGACAAATATCGATTATACTGTGTCACCAAATTATAAGACATCAATAAAACAATCTCCCAGAATCATTGGTGTAACTTATAAATATAATAGTTAGGAAAAAAACACATTTTTCTAATTATATAATTTGTTTTTTACAGTTTCCTTTCTACAGATCTAGACGGCGTGGATATATTCTCTACAGAAAGGCAGTATATGGACCACCGCATTGTGAAGATATCTCTTAACAGATTTTTATGACAAAAATTGGTTGCTTATTTTCTCAATCAATTGAATATCCAGTCCTGTATTTTCGGTTTTTTCCCAGCAGGTGTAGGCATCGAACCTGCATTTCCCGGATGTGACGCGCAGGCTACATACGGGAAACATAATACAGTAAAAATTTCTTTATAACGAATACCAAGTAAACGAAAATTTCAGTATAACATGTATTTTTTGTTCTCCCGAAAAAACGTTCATACAACATGTTATATGTTTTTAGCTAAATTCAGTATAACGATACAGAAGGGATGGTCTCACGCGTTTCGTCATAACAGGATTTGATAATAAGAAATTTTACTATACTTTGATTCTTAGATGCAAACTACTTAATATATTTTAGAATATTATTGTATTTGAGCATTTGTTATATATTGTTTTAATTGAACTGCAATATGTCATAATTGCCATGTGAGTAATAAATTGAACGGCATTCCCTGAGTGTAAAGCGGGCCCACGAACCAATTTTTTTCTAACGTAAACATTGGACATTTTCAAATACCACTTTTGCCTACCCATATCTTTAATTTATTTTATTATAAGCTTTTATTCAGCATCCTTTTAGACAGTGACCGTCTTTATTGCTATTTCTATCCAACCAATGCCATTTTTTGTAGCTTTGTCTCACTTCCGCACATTACACAGTAACGTAAAAACGAAATTCCATCACGGGTGATTTTAAGAATTCATGCGGCATTGGTTGGAATCTAATAATTATTTCTCTTTATGTTTCCTATTTCAGTTTTACTACATATTAATCAATTATAACATGTGACACAATCATATCAATCAAGCAGCGTGTGCATTAATTTTATAATAATGTTTATAATGTCAGCAGAACTGTCTCTGGACGAAAATCTTCAAACGTTAACTCCTAGTCAATAACCTTCTAAACAATATACCCCTATTTAATCAAATCCATGTTGAAAATCCACGTAAATAAGATAAGGTTACGTTAGGTTATATTGGATTATGTTAGGTTGGGTTAGATTTTGTTTAAAATCTTTATTTTTACAGTGTTTAATTTTCAGTGTCTAGACAGGGAGTCTTCCTGTCGGAGGATACATGTATATATTTAGGGTTTTTGTCTTCCTGAAAACTCTTGCTTTACATGATAGATTGATAAGTTATAGTACGCGCTGAATTAAAAATGGTTGGTACCGCTGATATACTTCGTGTAAAGGGGTCTACACACGTTCATGCAAACTTGCACACGTATGTATGAACGATCATCAACATACGGTGACCATGTGAATTTAAATAGTACAACATTTTTATTTCATTGTTTCCATTTTAGCTCACAAGGAGAGTGATAAAGTAAAAAAAAAAGACTTTGAATTCAGTTCAGACTTGAGTCTCTAACATCAGTTAAAATTAACAATTATTGATTGAAGAAGTTTACTATTATTTTCATACCGCTTAACATTTTATTACCAAAAATTTTAATTAATGAATTTGTACGTACCACTATTTTAATTTCATTTTGTAACCTATAATATTAACTTCAAAGCCCACGGTGCATTTGGTTGGTTAAATCGAACATATTAACATGAAGGGAGTATAATAATTGAAGTATCTCAGAACAATGAATGCTTTATTTCGTAGCCAAAACTATACTTTACAAAGTGGCTTAAGCCAAGAAATCAAGATACGTGTTCCTCCGATATTAGCGACGATTTGTTATTTCATTTAATGGTGGTAGATGGCCGGTATTATAATTAATATCAAATACACGTACGATTACTTAAAATTATTAGATTTTCCTTTCCAACCTGACTCCAGACCACTTCATACCAGCTCCAGACCAACATATATTCTAGGCTTTCCAGAACAGGATGCTTATCACATTCTGTAGGAATGCCCAAGAATATGTACGAAGTGGGAAGAGTTACTCAAGCCGGTCAAACCAGCTGTTGGACCCACCCGGCCATCCGACTTGTTTGCCACAAGGGCGAATTTCTTTACTTTTAAAAGGTTTGCGGCGTCATACGGCGACCGCGATGATCTCTTCAGATAAACCTCTTGTTCAAATAAATCTCCATTTTATTTCAAATAGCTTTTTTTTATCATTCTATTTCTTTTAACTAGTTGTATGCCATAAGCGTCTATGTACGCTCTATAAACCCCGTGTACGGCAGGCCGACCATAGATAATATGCGTCTAAAAACGCTGTACTTAAACACTCAATATTTAGCCAAGTTTCACAGTTTTAAATAATCCAATACTTTAAATGCATAGTAACATCTCTTAGGGCCACGGTAAAATATCAAAACACTTTATATTGTCAAAAATTATTGATATTATATACTCTTAACATAAACTCCAACAAAATATATATGTATTAGGTTTTAATTTTTCAAAAAAATTGCCTCCTGGCATTTAAAAGGTTAACTTCAGCACACTTGCATGGCAACCTAAGTCATGGGTAATTTACGTTTACTCCCGGGACATTTCCGTCTTATAAAGTAGATCGCTTCTCGATATCAGAGCTTCGGGATACGCCTAATTAAGATCAGGTATAAGAACGGGACGGGTGGATGGTGGACACATAGAAGACACATGGAAAAAAAATAATGACCACACACAAATGATTGTGCATGTAAACTTAAACGTGTGTAGCCACCTTAAAGTTTACGGGACTTAGGTTACAATAATGTTAACTGCAATGATATAATCGTTATAAATAGAAAACGGAAATATGTATGCAAACAACAATAATTCCACTCGAGTTGGCATATTGACCGGCCACAACTTATCACAAAGATAACCTTTCAATTCTCTTATACATTTATTTGTCAGAGCGTGTTTTTTTTTACTTTATACCGATATAGGATATCCGCCTAGTTCCTTTGAAATCTATTTTTATACATTAATCATTTAGAAGTGGCACCATTATAAAAAAAAACACTAATTTGTGGCTACGCGATATTCGAAATCGGCATTATAATATTTTTTTATGCGCCATTTTTGTCAAACTCTGTCAGCTTTGATTAAAGATTTGGTTGCGGAGCATTGTGAGATTTTACACTAATGTTAATAAAACAGTTCAAATCCCGTTACAATGAAACTCGTATACACACCTATTTTGTTTCGTTATGATATTTCATTACACTGAATATAAGAAAAAAATTGCTTGAATATGCTTGAAATGACTCAACTTTAAGCATTTTCCCCTTTGAGGGATATGGGCGTACATGTACGTTCGTGTGCCTTGTCGCCTTAGGTCTCGGGTAAGATAGCAAAGCGACCGCGTCAAAGTGACCGTAACAGAGATGCAAAATAGCTATAAATAGGCGAATGAGTAAGTTAGCAAGTTCGATAGCGCGTCAGTCCCATCAACTCGCTATTTTTTAAATATAATTACCTATTGTCTTGTAAGAAAAGGTTGAAAAATACTGCTATATCAGAATTTTGTACAGCCAGTGGCATCTAAAATTGGTTTTATGTTGAAATTCTGTTTACATTTTGTAAATTCGTTAAAAACAAATTGATGCCTAATACGTCAAGGTTCAACAATCAATCATCGATTCGTAGGCCATAATGACTGCATTCCACAATTTAGGTTTTGACATATTCTCAACACGATTACTAGAAAACTGAGGCTTAAAAAGTTTATCTGCTAATTGTGATTTGAGGACCGGCTAACTCCACCCATGGTCGAAAAACGAATTTTGATGCTACAATATTTCATTCGGCTTTAATTTTTCTATCGCACACAGAACGCACAAAATTGTAAAAAATAATAAAATACGTAAAATCACCCGCACACCCCAGTAAATTCCATGGAATAACATTCATATTAGCCAAAGTTTTTTGTTGCTCCTGAACATTATACGTAAATGCAGCATACTGCTTTGCAGGTTGTTGGTTTGCAGATAAAGCCGTTAATATATAACGATAAAGTGGATCGGTTGTTTGGGCCCCAAATCAGTTGAAATACGACCTCATGGTGGAGA
>JAGVSQ010009097.1:0-13872 GCA_022683975.1 Rhyacophila evoluta | reverse complement strand
TAAATTGTTTAGACGCCAATTGCTCAACCCACGTAGCATTCAGTATCTAACTTTTGAATGAAGAAAGAAATTAATGCATGTATGAATTCAAACATGCAAATTCCGGTTTTATGGCACAGTTACTAATCGGTCACCAGAAGGAAAAACTATTGACACGAGAGGCTATACAATTGTGATATACAAAATCGTTCAAAATTTGTAAAATCTAATGAACTCGAAATACCTCTATTATAGCTAACTCGTCAACTAACTTACTAACTGATGGCTGTGGCTATATTTATTATCATTAAAGTTGTGTTAGTGGTTTGGTAAATACATTTTGATCCAAACACAGGACGTATTTTTTATGTAAAGATTAGTGTTTACTTGTAGGAAATTACACATTAGCTGGTGTTTACCAAACTTGCTTTGTTATATTTAACATGTATACTTAACTACAAGATTCTCTTATCTATTTGATTACATTGGGTACATAATGTGTACCCAAACTTTGATACCCCGCGTCTAAATTATTATAGTTTCCGCGGTTGTTGTGTAAGACAACTAAAATTACAATGCAAGTAATTTCGCACAGTAAATATACTCATGAAATTAGCCCGAAATATTTTAACATTGCGTTCGTAGATTTAAACATTACTCTTCTCAAATATGTTAGCATTTGAAATCGAAACTAGTGTAGAGACTCGTGTTACTAACTGTGAGAAATATTATTTAAATCTTTCATTATTTGTAGATTATACTCGGTATATTAATATAAATCTCAATAGCGCAGTATTATTATATGTAGAATAATAATATGTATTATAAGCCATCAATTCATAAGTCAGAGATTAACGTTATTATTTTGAAAATCAATCATTTATCAGTGACGTCACCGATAATCAATCATTCAATGTATTGTAGATTATTCAGGATCAGAGATATTTCAAATAATAAGTATTAGCTGTGATGATTGTTTCAAATTATTTGGTTAAATACACCTACACAGATTTAATGCATGCTCATTGATATCCACTATATTATTTCATATTACCCTAACATTAAATGATCTATTAAATTTGCATTTTTTTGTATCCATTTTTTTGCCAACAAAATGAGCCGTTAAAATTTATAATAAAACTAAAATGTTTGTGCAGGAATTTTGAAATTCATCTGAATCATTAAAGATATTTGAACTTGTTTGAACTTGGAGGTGACTGTTACATTAAAATATATGTTTTGTTATATATATAATATGATATTATATATTAAAATATAAATTTATGAAGATTTTTATCCCAGCATGAAAAGTTGACTTCATAAATAATGCATAGAATAAAGAATGAATTTGTCAAAAAAATACATAATATGTAGTATCTATAACTTACTGAATAATAAAATTACCATATTGAAAATTTACTAAATATTAACACTATTTATACGTGGTGATAAATTTATTTTTGATAAATTTAAAAAGTAACATCCGTAATAGAAGTCTTGATTTTCTACATCATGATATATCAATACTCGTATCAATATTTATGTTTATTCATATAATAATAAAAAGATAAATCCACTCATCTTCACCAAACGAATAACTTTACAGTTTTTGCAAGTGAAGAATGTTTAAAATTTAGGATTAATAAATAACTGTTTATCTCTTCCATGTATATTTTTGTTTTGATAATTTGCAATAATATTTTGTTCCAGAAGAACACAATAATGAAGTCTACGCATCTATATCAATTACCTAGAACTGAACTGTATTATGTGTCATATTCCAAACTTATATAGTAAAGCTATTTCAATTATTATTACACACAATATTATTATGGCTTATTTCTTGATAACCAGCCAAAATTTCCTCGTCTTAAATCGAGTCGTCTAAGGACTGTTTTGACTGAGTGGACTTGATATCAACAAATACCAAAAACATCTTCAAACTAAAACGTAGTAAAAACTTTAGTATTATTTCATTTTAGAATCAAGGACTTCAAGAATCCCTGTCGCCCGCCAATATTCTTGAGTCCTCCTAGGAAATACCCATCCCATAACTCCGCCATTTAGAGGTCAATAGATAGTAGGCCCCACATGGTTATATATGTCAAAAATGTACTCATACAGAAAGGTGGGAAGTGCCGAACCATCACCAAGTATTACTGCTGGCCTCCCCGGGGCGACCATTGGGTAATGCAGGGTCAGTTGTAGCCGATACCAGCCGATTCCAACAAGAAAATCTGATTGAGCTGACCACCAGAGCCCTTGTGAACCAAGTCTCGAGAGCGCACGGTTAATCACCACATCTCCTTAAAATGCACAATTAACATAGCACCACTGACTTAATACTGCTTAAAATAAAATATCTGAAATATAACTTTGTACCATTTACCATGGTAAAAAAGAGGCAAAATGTTGACGATTAATAGAAAAACGTGAATTTTGGAATTGAGACAGTTTGTTTATAGGGTACTGATATACGAGTATGTATCTAATGAAGTGGGGTTTTTAATATCAACACAATTAGAAAATTGATTGGCCCTTAGTTGGCGTTAAATAATTTTGAATGTTCTTATAGTGATGACAATTTCAAATTTGTTAAGAGTTTAATGGGGTGTTATTAGTAAAATAACAAATACCCGAGGTACTTCCTGTGTCTATCAGAGTGAAAATTTCAATATTGGTCTAATACGATCGGTATTAGGGAATAAAGGGGAGTGGCTGCGGTTAAAAAGGATACAACGAATAGATTCTGTAGTCGGAGAACAATTGGGATTCAAATAGTTCGTATCCAATTTAATTATATTTTTTTTACTATATACTAAAAAAACAGTTCGCTGTCAGTCAATTACTCAACTTATTGGCAATCTATCCCTGCAGCCTTTGATTATTAATTTTTTTACAGCTGTGAGATTTGAATGCGCAATTTCCGACTGATCTTTCGACTATCAAGAAGACAACATAGAAATGTCTATAAAAGCTCTCTAAACTATACTCTCCCCGGTGAGCGTATTTGGTAGCATGCGCGCCTAGTAACCAGGGGAAGGCGAGTTTGATTCCCCATTTCTCAGATTTAAAAAAGACATCTTCACATAGCGGGGATCTACATACTCCATTTTCGGAGTAGATATTTTCCCAATGTGTAGATCCATATGCTCCGCTTTAGTAGCAAGCATGGGATAAAAAAACAATACTAGTTTACGTTCTTCATAAAATACAATTATTTGACTACTTTCTTATAAACTACTTCATAAACATGATAGCAAAGTATTCAAAAATAAAAAAAAATTATCATCCAAAATTAAGCAGTCACTACCATTAAGTGATATGTTTTTAATTTAGTATATTTGCAATACTGGAGTTCAAATAAGAAAGCTTCATAAGTTAAATTTTATGTTTGGGTAAGATCACCTTAAAAATTCAAAGTGGCGTTATATACGCGAATAAAATTTTTGCTGGCGAAATTCCTAGCTTACTATAAAATATCAATAACTATAAAATAACGTATACATAACAAAGATATTATGAATGCATAAATATCCTTAAATTTTCTTGTGTATCTTAGATCGTACAAAAAAAACATAAGGATATTTTTCCTGCTCAAATAATATTATATTTCAGTTTGAAGATGTTATTACTAGTGATATTAATATTTGGATATAGTTTAATTTTGGGAAAACTGTGTGAAAACGTTTCCTGACCAGCCACTACAAAATAATTTTATGCCATACAATAATGAATTTTCGGATAGAGGATCGTGCACAATTTTTTAATAACAAATAATTTTATAAGATATATCATTTGATATGAAGACGATGAAATAAAAAGTATGGCCAGTTTGAGATCAAATAATTAAAAAAAAAATGTTGAAATGCATTCCATTAACCGGTTTACTGCAGTTGACACGAAATCGTGTCGAAGCATGATTGACCCATTACGCGTCAAGCCCGGTGTCGAGTTTTTGTGCCGCAGTCAAGTGGTTAAAAGTGAATTCAGATTTGATTTAAAATTTAGAAAATGACAATATTAAATCATTAATTAAAATGAATGAAAATAAGTTTACATATATTCTACTAGTATGTTGATATATTTATAGTATTACATTTTGATAACTGATACTGTGTTAAAAGAGTACCTAAAAGCAATTTAATACGGCCTAAATTATATTTATCAATCAAAAAATAGTAGCGTAGTTAGTAGCGTGCGCGCCTAGCAATCCGGAGAATATGGGTTTGATTATCCATCTGTCTAAATGCAGGGCTGAATGACCATCGTGTTTAGAAGTTTTCTGAAAAGTGATTCTTGTAAAATAAAATAATCTGTCAAGACGTCTTCACATTGCGGAGATCCATAAACTCCATTTTGGGAGTGAATATGGTATAAAAAATAAAAAAATAAAAACTCCCATGATTTATAAACGTCCCTGAATAGTTAAACCAGAATGTAAAAAAAATATTAAATAAATGTTTAATAATAAATAATAATTTATACCATATAAAAGTAATCGGTGCGAAATAATTTAGGCTTAAATTTAAAAGCTTTTTATCAAGCATCCTCTATCAGCTTTATTATTAATTGGATAGGTGCATTTGTTTTTTTTAATTATTACTATTTGTTATTATTTGTTTAATCTAGTTTAAGTTATTTGTAATTCGTTTGGCAATTGTCTTTTGTAACTTCCGATCTTCGACCATACTTATTGTCAACTCTAAGATCTCTCAAGACATCTGAACAACACCCACCTATCGCTGAGATAACGTACCAGCACATTTTTGCCGTCGTTTAATCCGGGATTCTTTCGTAAAGGATTTTGCGACGACTGTTGTATTGACGGGTAATGTGACAGAAAAACTGAAAGAATTTCCTTTGAAATACGGTCGATGACACGTGCTTTTGTTTGGTATATTGAAGGGTTGAATCTTTGAACTTTGTGCTTTTCATAATATTATCTACACAATTTTACCGCAGAATAAAGCTCACCTTTTGAATATTTGAATAACCTTCAGTAATGCAATACTAGTACTGTTATACTAGAAAAGAAAATATTATACTTCAACGTAATGAACGTTAATAATATTGTGTCTTGGATTCTTCAGAAACAATTTAATAAAACAAGCTTGCAGTGTTGTGTGTTTTTTGCTCAACTTTGTAATATTGTATTCGTCTACATATGTTGTACACATAAAAATATGGCATCTTTACTAATTTTTGTATTTAATCGATATTTGTGCAAGCCATGACAGTTTTTTTCGACATATCTCACATATAGAATCAAATTTTTTTATGGTCTCTTAAGGTATCCTTAGCACATAACTGATAGAAATCTCTAGTGTCCATAGTGAGTATTTGTTTTGAAACGCATAGAGTTTTTTTATATATTTATAGGTTTTAGAAAATTTCTATTATCACCGATTAATATAATATATTACAATACATCGTAAATGTATTTCTCAAATGTGACAATTCAAAAAAGGCGATTTGAGAAAAAAAAAATTTTACGAGCCACATAGAAAATATTTAAAAAATAAATGATTCCAAAGGTTATATGCCCTACAAAACAATGACCAGATGTCGTTTTGAAAATTTATTTATTTGAGTTTTCAAAATCCTTTTTTTCAAATGTGACGATTTTGACTTACAAAGAACTGTCACAACTCGAAATAAGACTTTTTCATAATTCTTGTTTTAACTTATATTAAAAATGCTAAAAAAAGCTCAAAGTTTCATCTTTTTAAACCAAACACTCGAAAATACAATTTTCAACATTTATAAGCACACACGCTTGCCACGGGGCTTTCAGCACAACTGTCCATTTTTAACTTTCGCAGAAGATAGTTCGAGCGAGCCTGAAACAACAAGACGGTGGTATTGCCGTCATCTGTCCAGATTTTTTAAGCTAAGTTATCACGCTTGTATTGATTCATAGAGAAACAGTTCCCAACTTCCATCACAGCGATAACTCAAAAATACTCATTTTGAGTTGTGTCACTTCGAGAAAGGAGGGGAACAAAAAAAATATTGAATGTGTACGTTACTGCATGGAGTTGGCTAGCATGTGCGGGTGATTTTATGTATTTCAATTTTTCCGTGAACTTTGTGCGTTCTGTGGGCGATAGATGTATGAAATAAACTGGTTTATAAATTAAGGGTCAATATGTTAGTGTTAGTATTCCCTAGTGAAATTATTCTTAAATACTCGTTAAAAAGTAAAAATGATTTAATTAAAATGTTAACAAAAATTAAGACGTTTTATTGTATCTAGTGAATGTGAGCTGACACTCTTAATACCACTAGTAATCTTGCCATGTGTATGTGTATACTTTAATGGATATCCTTTGTAGTGTTATCTCTTACCGGACCTTAGCCGCATGCCTCTAATTGAAATTAGTCCCTCGTCTTTGTGTTCACCATACGTTTGAGGTCCCTCTCGTGAATATTTCAGATAAACAAGCTTTTTAAATGAGCTGGATACATTTTTAATTTCGGTAGAGCTTTGAATTAGTAGGCAGTGAACATTGAAAGCCTTTTTGTATATAAAAAAATATTGCACATCTGTCTATTTTTTATCTGAAACTTGCATAATTGCCAAAAATAGTTAATTGTTATTAATTTATATAATACATACTATTACATATTACATAAATTAATCTCATCTTCAAAAACGTATTATATTGGTAATCTGCAGTTTTATAACGGTAAAAACGGTAACTATAATTCTATAAGTATTTTTTTTATAAATATTTATGTGTTGTCTTTATTTTGCTCACAATCTTACTAAAGTCTTTCTAATTTTGTATCAACTAAAACAATCGTTGATTAAATAATTTAGCTCACGAATTTAGTTATAATACAATTTTTTTTATCACGTCTGCTTCGAAAGTGAAGCATACGAAACTACACAGTGAGAAGGTATCCGTTCAGAAAATAGAGTATATAGATCTCCATAACGTGAAGACATGTCTTGACAGATTATTTTTCACGAGACTTGGTTGTCAGACAATTTTTCAACCTAATGGGCATCCAATTATGCATTTTTGGATTTTTTATATTCGGTAGATGTGAAAATCAAATCAAAAGTTGATACAATTGCTACAATAATATTACAATACGCAATATTTGAAGATTTTCGACCACAAAAAATACATGTTAAATTAGAGGTGATACAAAAGACGTTACCGTATATTTTAAATCTATTGATACTTGAAGACTATCGCTATTTTTTGTCGCAATTATCTTTGGCTAAACTAAAAAAGTTCGCTTATATTATAGAGATAAATTATAATTAATGTGTAATAAAAGTTAAAGAATAGCAATCATTCTTTCAACGAGCCACATGCAGGTCAAAAGCCATGGATTACTGTTCGCTTTTCCAGCCTATAAAGTCTCTTAAAAGAGATTTATAGTTTGTTAAAACATTTAAAACTTAAGTGCAGTTTAACCGGTTTTTATCGAATCGATTTTAACTGTGGAAAGGGAATTTAAATTACCGCTCATTTTATTTCCATTTAAATTTTGGGCCATTTTGGAAGATTATTAAAATGTTATCTCTTTTTTTTAATACTATGACCACAACTCTATGCTAATAAAAAAATCAGTATTTTAAAATTTAATTAATTCAACAATTGAGTCATTAATGTTTTTGTAAACCAAAGTAACATTTGCAACGTTTCAAATGGCTAATCTTATGTAGAATATTAGATTTAAAAATAGATTAAAATGAAAACGAGATTTCATTGTGATAAGATTTATTACACAGTATGTTTATTTAAAATATATGTACGATGTATTTTATAATATTGATATTTGAGATTTCATCATAGCTTCGTACAAACTCTACATGAATTGAATTATTTTAATGCAAAAGGCACGTATATTGAACGCGTAAATCTTGGAAATAGAATATACAAGAAATTTTTGAGGCGTTCATATCAAAGATTTTGATGAAAATATGGCGACAAAAGAATTTTCAGAACTCGACTTTGGATGTAGTTTAGATGTTTTCCGGAAACGTTTTTTTCCATGTGTGGATTAGTATTCATATTATATTTTACTGATATCTGTTGTGAACTGTAGCAAGTTTTAAAAAATCTATGTAATATATCGCGCAACTGAAAATATTGCGAATGTCATAGAGCAGAATTTATTAAATGTAATATTCGTATTTTCGGGTATACTTTTATCTTTTTCAATAAGTATACATCCATTTGCATTCAATGAAATTCATTCCATAAAAATGTTTGTTTTCCATTGTATTTATTAAAATACATTTGAAGCTAACAAATAGTCCGGTTGTCTATATTAAATTGATTGTTGTTTGTAAAATATTTTACATGCTAGTAGACTGGATGAATGTGTCATTATTATCTCTCCTTTATCTTGTTTTCTTGGGACATTTATTTGAGAGTTAAGACTCAAGAGTCGTGTATTATTGATTTCCGAGAATGAAGGTACGTCAAACCGATTCGGGTGTGAAATTTGTCTTTTTAAGTTAAATCTACAGAAGAAAGTATATTAGGAGATTTTAAAAACATAATGTAATATGCTTCGTTTAATACATTACAAAGGAGGGGTATATTTCCAAAGTGAACTTATTCCACTATGCCAAAATATAAAAGAGAATATTTTGAAGTAGTGTTTTTTAACATGAAATTATCACGTAACATTTTTTTCAATGTTTATTTTTGTTTTGAATGTTTTTGAAATCAATTTTTCTACGGGTGTACATGATAATTATATGGTTCTTCCACACAAAAAATTCTCCTTTAAATTTTGACGCTGTGGAAAAAGTTGATTTTTGAAATATATCTCTCAATAATACTATTGGATATTTAATTGAATTGTATTACAGTTGAAGATTTCAAGCATATTTTTTATTTTATCTCTATTTAGCTCAAAAGCTTCGGACTGGAAATGGTGTAGAGAAACCTACAGGTTGTATAATGACCAGTAGATTATGGAAATTTTATTGTTTATTTTAAATTATATGCATTGAATTTTATATATCGCTTAGATCTTATGTAATAGAAAAATTTCATACAAACATTATTTAAAGAGGTAGGTATACCAAACTTGTAAGATCTCATTTAAAACTGAGTCTAGCTTTAGTCTTAACAAAAAAAATCTTGATTCTAAATGATGCCAGAAAATTAAAGATTAATGAAAATACTATAATATGCAGGTGGATGCTTGAAATCTTCTTATAGGTTTAGGAAAGACTTAAGGCAGCTCTATGACCTTTTAGAGCTGTTTGGATGCCTAGGATTGGTATTCGCTCAACGATTACCTATCCATTAGTCGAGCGACATTTCTAGCTTGTTACCATCGTAATGTATTATTCACGTTTGCTCTTACCTGCCAGTATTTTTGTGATCGAAGAAAGAAACAAAAGAAAAGAAACTAGATATAACATATTTGAAATTTGTAAAATATCATAATACCTACGTCTATATTGGATATAACAATACATTTAAAAGCATGTTATGGTACGTGATGAGATTTATTCTGAATAAAATATAAAATGAAAATTATATTTCTTCAATATTATCCAACAATTTGCAACTAAATATGTTTGAAACTCCCTTAAAATGTTTTAAACAATATCCAATAGTTGAAATGTTTAAAATATTATAGTAAACGAAACCATTTCGGATATGATACAATAATAAATATTTAGAATACAGAAGTAAATTTTGTTTTATTTTATATATGGTAATGTTGTTTCTTCAATTGATTTATTGTATCTCTAAATTAAATAGCCAATAAACGATTATTTAATATGTTGTATACTGAACAATTTTTTGAAAAAATAATGAAAATAATCTCCTAAATTTAATTTTCGTTCCATATTTATTAGTTGAAATAACGGTGTACACATTTTCCTAGAGTAATTTTTTGGAATAGCGTGGTTAACGGTTGATCCTTGAGCTAGATTCGAGATTTGGCCTAAATCGCCGCTGATACATTGTCGCAATAAAAAGTGGATAAAGCTTTGGCAGAATACAAAACAATAAAAAGCTTATTTGAATAATTTTATGACTTCAAAGAAACATGTCTCAAATGTATCTCGCTTAAGAAGGCGCTTGAGAAAATGATATTTCAAGTGCTTTAAAAATACAATTGTTTTACAACTGTATACAGAAAGAATAGCATATCAATTGTTTTTTTATTGAAATTGAGGAAATATATTTTTATGCCAACACTTTTCAACTGTCGCTTGGGAAATAATGCAAAAAAGAATCTTTTGTTATATTTTGGAGCAAACTTGATTCAAAAAATTTACGCAGCTTACCATAATGTAGCAGTCATAAAGCTCATCGATAAGCTTTTTCAGTTGGAAGAATACATAGCTGTCAATATATTACATACATTGTTTTATTTCAAATCAATACACACATATATATATATATCCATCCATAATTCATGTTAATCTATTATTTCTATCAGTGAGTTGTGAAACATCTAAAAAACATAAACTGAAAATCATTTAGAATATTTTTACGCTGGATCTGGCTAGGGCACATACTAAAGATGCTTCTATCTCTTCTTCCAACCAGTGAGATTTCGACGTATTGAAAAACCGGCGAGTACCATCTATAGAACGTATTTGGCGGAATTAAGGGATGCTGGCATGACTGAGGGAGGATGCACGACAGCTGGCTTGTGACAAAGAATTCTTGAGGCACCATATGCTCCATATAGGGAGCAAATATGTGCCTTAAGAAAAAGACGAAGATAATTTTATTAATTTAAGAGCGGTACAACTGTCTATAGATCATTTATTTGTGTTACAGTTAAGAAAAACACGATTGAACAGTAAATTAGTTTGCTGTCAAAACAACGTCGGGTCATTATTTAGTTGGTAATAGTTTTTACTTGCAACAGTCCACTAATGCCAGTCGCACGTGATATTATTGGGCGCCATATAAATCAGAATGCGATAAATATTAAATGGCTATTTCTCGCTGAACTACATTCGAGCTAACCAATTTACAATGTCAGAAAAACAATTGAATGTACAATTTCAATTTTATTTGTTCAGCATGTGTGAATATTACGAATTATTTATTGAATCTATATACATATATAAAAACCGCAAAATAACTGTAATATAATATACTAAATAAAATGAAAAGGCAATACTATTAAATATCGACTGTATAAAGTTAACTTAAGTTTTTTTTCATTAGCTTTTTTCGACAATTACAATGTATACAATTAATACACGTTCTTTCAAATTATTTAGTAATCTAAGATGCAAATGCGATATTAGTATTACAGTTTAGCTTTTAAGTTTGATTACAAGGACTTGTGAAATTTTCGACCGGGACGAAAGGCATCCACTAAATGTAATATATTGATTGTATTTAACTAAATTAAATTAGATTAATATCAAATTGAGTATATACAACACCAGTTTTAGTCTTCATGCCATTTGTATAAGATGTGGGAAATCAATTAAAAAGTGCTTAATATTTTCCTAATATTTTATAATAATTGATTTCTGCATTTTGTTTTGTTTATTCCTATAGCGTTTTAACAATAATCAATTAAAATATCCATTTAAATAATAAAAAGTTCTTTGAGATATTTTTACATGCTTTTTCTTAAAAGAGTACCGTTGTAACTTAATTAGCTTCAATGTGTTTAATAAGATCGTGTTTTTTCAACCCCTGTATTACGTAAAAAATGATATTTTAAATTTTTATGAGTTCATGAAAAAGAAGTTCATTTTTGAAATGTAATGTGGTTCATTGTCCATCGGAGGTCAATCGATTCAATTTGATATCAGCGAGCGAGTCGCGTAGAGTGGGACGCTTTTCAATCGCCGGTCGGGAAATTGACTTTTTGAGTGAATGGAGGCGACACAACAGCATTAGTATCGGACATGAGAAGATAAACAACCGCTGCTCGACACTCGTCTACCCACATAGATGACGCGAATGCACTTACACCTTTTTTACAGACGTCTGTGCAGAGATGAATTATTTATACACGTACAAGAAGTTAAGGATTTTTGCGATTGTTTAGTTCCAAAGATATAATTTGCTAGGTTAGGTTAGGTTAGGTTAGGTTGAATCTAAATCTATTTATTCTAACATTTCTAAAAAGTCATAACCGATACTGATATATTTTTAAATTGCTATTGTGAAATATTAGTGAGTGACTTATATTCGTACTTATATATTATTTTTCTTCTTTAAATACGTATACTGATTGAAATATCTTCATAGTTCATTCCTTATAAAAAAAACTCCCATATATTGTCGGTTATATTGCAGAAACACGTATCTCAATTTTTATAGTATTAGCACTTGTTTGCATTAGTAGATATGTTTATAAGACGTCAAAAAACTATATGTCAATGCATAAATGTGATAGTGATACAAGAGATTGCAAAAAATAATACGATAATTTACATGGTGACTTAAACCAAAAAATCAAGATATGTCTTCCTAAAATATTGGCGACGATATAATGATGTTACTATGAAATAAAGAGGTTGTGATTAATATCAACAGAAATATTTTTTGTATTAATCTTAAGACCGGGGTGTGCATGTGTGTATTGTATAAAGTTGGTATGTGTATAATGACAACGTCAATCGCTCATTAGAATTATGTTGTTTGATTTCAGAGAGTAAGGGAGGGAGCATTTTGAGTGAACAGATACACTAGCTTAGCGTGTCGAAGATATTTGCCCATGATTTCGTTTTTCTATTTTTGCTAATATTTATTCATTTCTTGCACTTATTTACTTAATACATTATGAGATGTTTTATGGAAAATCACAATAATTTATCTAGCAGATGTTGCATAATTACTTGGGACCAGCGCCATAGCTTTTGGAATAGTAAGGCGAAAGTTGAAGCTAATTATATTCCAGATTTTATCTTTGTGAAAGGAATATTTTTTAATATAATTTGAAATACTAATATCTTTACAATTTATCATGTTTGACAGTGGCGTATACGAATTTAAAACATTTATCTGTTCAATTAAATTTTTATTTTTTATTATTATATTAATATATTATGGGAAAATGAGAAGTTATGGAAGGAGTTTGTCGATTAAAAATAAGTGGTGCCCGCCACCCTACCGATATTTTAGAATGTGCTCTAGAGTACAAAAAAGTTGGGATGCCGTTATAAATTAAACTATGCCGTTTTTTAATTTTCTCAACACACTCTGTAATATGTGTAGGAAGTAATTTTTGCTAAAACGAGTTATTTAATATTGCTTAGAACTTAAAAAAATAAGCCGTGTCCCATTCGCTAGAAATAGTATAAGATGTAGTTATTATTTATTTACGAAATGTTTGTTTTTATTCGATTGGATTGTACGCAACTGGAGTGATATAGTTCACAAAATGACGTCACCATTATAACGAATAAAAATGAATCTATGGGGTTAATAATATCACAGTCATAATGTATCAAAGGTGTTTTTGTATCGTGCGTTAGATTCGGTAGACGTTTGTATAAATTTAATGATTTTTCAATGCTTTTCCAATCTATCTTCGTATGCGAAAGCTTTTAGCGTCTTTGTAGAGCTTAAGCCATTTTATATACGTTATGTCTATGAGCTTTCGTTATTGTGTACATTTGAAAGCAAAGCGCATATAATAGATGCGAAATATAAAATGTAAGAGTAAGCTGATCAGAAAAAAATTCACAAATCTTCAATAAAATATTTCGTATGTATTACGAGAAAGAAATATTTATAAATAAATACCGCATTTTTATAATTTAATGAAACTATTTTACGAAAAGTTTCGGTTAGTCGCATACTAAGCATATATTATAGAACAGCATGTAGTATATATTATATAATATTTGTTTTTGTAGTTCAACAGTAATTAATAACGATTACAACACTTATATAAATATCTTTTTAATAA
>JAGVSQ010009096.1:0-13873 GCA_022683975.1 Rhyacophila evoluta | reverse complement strand
GCTAACAGTGATCTCACATATGGAAATTTACCAGTTTTAAATAATTTAAAATTTAAGTACACTTTAGTAAGTCTGAATTTAGCTGTTTCGAGTTATGAATGCAGTTAAATTACATGTTTTCCTCTATCCTAGAAAAACATTGAAATATATCTACAAAATTTATTCAGCGAGACGTACCGAAAACTTTATTATTCTCTTAAATGGATTGGGTGAAATATAATGTCTACTAAATCTTTCAAGACCTTTTTCTACGGTAATAAATAAAATGATCACTATAAAGCCACTACGCATTAATTAAATTATTTTAACATCCATCAAATAGTTTGGTTTTGGTCTCCTGAAAAATGGCCGATTTCGAGATACGGCAATGTTCTTCTGGGGGTGCGATGTATATTATTACATTCAATTCTTAAAAAAAGTCTAAGCGTACGCTCTCCAACAACGTCATTATTTCGAAACTTTTTTACATACCTTAGTTCATTTTAAGTTTGCCATCGTAAATTACCTACCATCATACTTATATACTTAACTCAATTTGGACATATACAACACTCACCCACTTATCCCGAATTGGTTCAGAAATATCATTTGTTTGTAGTACGACGTGACATATCCGTTTTGTTGATTCAGTTAATACTGCTCGCAATGAAAATTAATGGACAATTTATTATTTTACGTATATATTTTATGTAATGCGATTCGCACCACTCCGTTACATTGATATTCTTCGATTTTATATAAATATCTTAAAATTTTGTTACATGGTGATATGTTTATTAACCCTTTAACTGCTAAACAAAGATATGCCGTTGTACGTTATAACAGTGAGAAATCATTTTACAATCCTGACGTATAGATTTTTTTTTAAATAAAATGAATAAAAAGGGTATCTAGACTGCTATATTGAAAAATATTTAAAAATTGAAAAATTCCAAGATTTCGAAAAACAACGTTACATCGAAAGGGTTAGAAATGAGTGATCTGAGAATAAAGATGCGTGGTATTGTGTACTAATGTGATAATGAACGCTAAAATGTTTTATTTTTTATTAATATTACGTGGTTAAAATTCCACGCCATGTTTTAACATTGGTTACTTTCTACCAATATCAGGTGACACTCCCATACATTATCAATGTTTGAGTATCATTAATTAGCAAACGCCATAACAAAAATGATTTATCTGGAAATATCTTATCATTACCATTGTGGTATTATAATTATTAACATACCTTCTGGATTGTTGCTTACATTTGCAATTTAAGATAAGGTCAGTAATAAATACGTCGCTATCACCAAATTTGTTGAGAATGTATGTTCTGACATGATAATCTACGTAATTTAATTTATATTTCAAATTAAGATAACGAAGTAAGAAATGGAACATTTTTACCTAATGTAACCATTGTTTAAGGTTTGATAGCGTTTAAAATGTGATCATAATAAACTGGTTTGTTATCAAAATGATACAATTATGCCTCCAGGATATATTAAAAATAAATAAAACAGGAAGACTCCAGTTATATAGGGGCTCTAAATTACGAAAATTTTCTTACAAAATTTAATTTTACAAATGAACACTTCAAGGCTTAGAGTTGAACGAATGTCCATAAACCCAATTGTAAAAATTACGTGCCTTCAGAACGTACGTACGGATGAGGTATGGACTATAAAATAGAGTGTGAGCTTCACTTGTGGAAAATAGTGGAAAAGCAAACCCCATAGGGGCTGAGACCAGATTATAGAAAATAAAAAATGAAACTCTATGGCACACCGTAACAATACGAACGTAACACACTGTGAAATCGAACTTCTTGTTTATTGACCCGCAAGGAAGATATTTTTTGGTGGGGGTTTTTTTTTATTTCTTAACCGTTTTCTCAAAAAAAACCTTCAGCGGATATGTCAAAACTATACAATATCACTTAGTAAGACTACATCAGTAATGGTCAATAGCTTTATAAAGCTAAAGAAAATAGGAAACTACGCCTAGGGAGTTAATAATATCCACATTATTCATTTACAAATATACGAGTACAATTCACTTCAATGCTTAAATTGTAATTATATGTTTTGCTAGACAACGGCGGCAAAGTAGTAAATGTGAGTTCTTCGGTACTGAAGTTCGCGGGTTATAAGTTAGCAAATGCATAACGTTAATTTTAATCAAGCATACAGAACTGAATTGTCTATTGATTGTAGGATTGGTTGATAACCCATTCACATAAACTTCACAGTGTTAAGATTCATATACGGACCGGCCATAATTAAACAAATACGTGTGTGTACGCCATACGTCATATACGTGAATCCATGTTTCATACCCATATATTATCGCCAGTTATGATTCGTTCAAACATCATCAGCAACCTATCTGACAGTGAATCAGTAATTTCCCATAATCATTTTTCGATTTTGTCATCGGTCGTTGATGTGCTGGGGTATTCAAGGCGTTTTCCATCTTCAATCTCTTCTGTGCTCTCTTAGGAACGTTTCTAACACTTATTTATTATTGCTTGCTTTATTTATTTAACAATCACAAAAAGAAAAATTTAACATATACAATATGGTGCTGCACATCACTTAATTTTCAAATCGAAATTGAATTTAAAGTTAATTTTTTTCAATAGCACTCTAAAACACGTGAATTCTTTTCGACAACAATAAAGTAAGCATCTAATACGGCGTTTAATATGACAGAGAAGAGTATACCAACAAAATAAAATGTGATAATTGGACTTAGTAGCCCACGAAATTTAACAATTCTTCATATTTTTTAATCAAACTTTGTATATCAAAAGTAGAAATGTTAAAATTAGACTACCCCTTTATTCTTATGTTACTTATTACAGCGAAAAACGGAACGGCTTGTTATACGCTACAGTGGCTGTATCACACTGTATTTGGATGGATGTTGTCAAGAAGGAATCGGTCTGGCGGGCGACAATTGAGCAGCCGTGTGAAAATATGGATGAAAAGACGACGTTTCCGAGATTCAAGCGCCTCAGACGAGATAAACATTTTTCTCTCATCTCGTCTATAAATAAATTTCAGGAAAATGCGGATGGTATCACAAGGGAGAGAGATATGTATAACTAATCATGATCAGGTTACAAATTATACGAGTCATATTAAAACTATTTAATTTGTGTGAAGGATCTAAATTCTGACATTCATCATTTTCTGATTTTATGAATTGTGATCGATGTGTACCATAGCATTTTTCGAATGAGCGAAACACCCCATCAAAATGAAATACTTAACCTTTCAATTTTCCTGCAACATAAATATAATTTTAATAATGTAATTTTTACTATATACTATACAATAAAAATTCGAACAATATTCTTTTTGAGCTAACCTTCGCAGTCATTTCGACTGTGAAAGGGAAAAGGACGTAACCCACACAGAAAAAATCTACAGGAGGCATAAAAAAGTACAATATCGTCGCCAATGTTGCAGGTACACGTAACTTGATTTTTTGGCTTAAGCCACTTTGTAAAGTATAGTTTTATTTCGGTAATCTCTTATTACATTGGAGCATTTTTGCATTAATTTTTACATGCTTTATAAACATATGTGTTAGTAAAAAAATATTCCAATGATACGACAGATTGTAAAAAATAAAACTATACTTTATAAAGCGACTTGAACCAACAAATCAAGTTACATTTAAATGTTCCTGCAATATTGACGACGATATATTTAATAATTTTGGGCCTAATCAAATTAAAGCTAAAATTATTGTTTTTTTTGCCTAATCTGATTTAATTTAATAAGTCATGTGGTACCAGTCCTTTACCCCAGTCGCAAATTTGACAAGACATCCTTTTTTCAAACTTAAATGATAAATGTAGATACTAATTCAGTATTTTCAGCTTAGATTCTTTTAATAGAACGTGTATTAAGTAAGATACATACATTGTATTGATAAAAAAAATGTATTTTGAAAAAACTGTGAGTTACGTTCATTGACCTTTCAATCTGGTGTCGTTACGAATTAATGGAAGAAGAGTTGTTGGCGATAGAAGTTAGAAGCATCATCATAGCAATATAAAACTTAATATATTGGATACCTTATTTTTAATCTCCACTCCAACTTTTTTTTTATGAAATAATTGTGTAGAATTATTAATGATTAAAATATATATATTGCGCGTTTGTTTATTTTTTTTAATTATATGAACTCCTTTCGATTGGCTATGTTTGCTACCTCTAACAACAAGCGGGAGAAATAATATGAATTACCAGTACTAGTGCCTTGCCTATAGGTAAATGTTATGGACGGGGAAAAGACAGCATCCGGAGAACGAGAGAGGAAAACATTTTTGGTATCGAGCGTTTCTATAGTTTTCTTTTTCATCGCGCCATCAATTGTGTCGAATTTATCCGCTTCGAAAAATGTTTAACGCCGTATTTTTATCATGTGATATTAAAAAAATTCATTTGATATACTGCTAGTAAGTTGTTTGTCAGACAAATCTCAACCCAATGGGCATCCAGTCCTGCATTTTTCGAATTATTAGAATCCGACAGATGGGGAATCGAGCCCGCATTCTCCAGATTGCTAAGTGCGCACGCTATCAACTACGCTAATGGGGAGACAAAATAAATAACAATACAAAAAATACAATACATGCATACTAAAAGGGGTTTTGGTACTTGTGTCAAATACAGTGTTATATTAATATCACCCATGTATCTGAAATTTTAATCCAAAATTTTGTAAATAAATACTAGAACGATATACTTAATTTTTTGAGTATAAGCTAAATATGTAGGAATGCGAAACCCAGCTAGCTATTATAATAATACAATATAAATGAATGTGACTAATTTTTAAATATTTTTGAATTCACCTTCCATATTTCGTTGTTTACCAAAATAATTAATACCTACGTCAAAAAAAGCTCCCGAGTGTAAAATATCTTCATGTTGGGCCGGTCGATATCGGCCGTCCGTTACGGTGTGTTTTAATTAAGAATAATTAAGTAATAACCGAGAGTGTGAAAATGAATCTGTCACGTGGCATCGCCCGCTTTAATTAACGTCTGACACCTAACAACGTGAATTTTTCCTCTCAGATTTTCCAGACATTTTCATTAGCGCCATTGTCCATTAAAATGATCGCAAGTACGCTTTGTTATTTTCCGGCAACACGCGAGGGTCGCTGTTTTACCGTCTCCGTGAAATCGGTAATGCCATATTTTTTCTGGAGAGATGTTTATCGCGAGATATTCTGTGACACTAAAGGCTGCGTGCATTGGTGTCATATAATCGCTTGACACGCCGCACTAAACGCCGCACTAAACGCCGCACTAAACGCATTAAAGTACGCAATTACACTTATTTAAAACGAGTTCGCTTTATCTTCAATTAATAAAACTGGACTCCGTTCTCCAATCACTTCACTTGTACGCCGATGAGATCACATTTACATAATTTGCCATCATGAAGCTACCCATACTTTAAAAACAAATTTTGCTGACACAATAAATAACATAGTATTATCGATTTAAATCTGTATGCGAATTACGCTGTCGTATATCTCTTTTTAAAGATAAATTGTTCAAATATTCACACGTTTTCGTCCTATTATTAATCTCTGCATAAACTGTAATTGTATAGATTTTTATTTTCTACTGCTTTAATAAAACAGAAATCCATCTTATTTAAAGATTTGAGAATATCTTGGAAACCAGAATATTAATTATATTATATTAAATAATATCGAAAATATTAGTTTATGTCTCGGGACTATTGGAAGTTATCAGATTCTGAATAATAGAGAGAAGAGACTTTTGTCCACGAGTAGATACCTATCACGTAAAATACGTCAGTACAAGATTGAATAAAATTTCCTCTGAATAAATAGAATCCCCTGTTTCGCTGTAACGGTGTTATTAAATTGAAATAAAGCTGTTTGTTTAGGGTGAAAACCATAACATTAACGATTTCTATACTTAGAAACAGCCTTTGCTACAATAAATACGCAAAGTGCTTTATGTAGGTAACCTACCTACTTGATTTGCATACACTAAATGTACTTAAAACATTTAAAATTGCGCATTGTCTACATCAAAGGTTAAATCAACATAACCACAGGATTCCCTCAGAGTTTTAATAATTTAAAAAGTAATGTGAATTAAATACTAATTAAATTAATATTTCGTGCAGCATTACAAACTTTATAACCTATATGATGAGCCAAACGTTTTCAAACTTAGCTAGATTAAGTGTATTCAGTGAGATCGTCAAATTATCCGAAAATGTCCTATACTCTTTTTAGATACTGTCGATATTTTTCATTGAGAGAATACGGAGTGATCTATATTTGTCACTATCTGTAAAATAGGATATGTATTTATTTAATAAACAGTAAAGGATATCACGAAGAAAGTATGCATTCCGTGTGAATTCGGAATGGAAGTTTCCTTGAGGGAGTCAAAATCTACCACGAATGCTATAATGGTGGCCACTTAATTCGATACTTCATTTTAGATATTGGTTGATTTCTCAGCGTTTTTTTGCTTGCTACTCGTTTTAAATAGAAACCTACAAAACTGTTATCTTCTAGAATATGTTTTACAGCAAATGATCAAGTTGATCATTCACAAGTATATACCCGGTTTTACAATGGTCAAATATATATAAAACTATTTACATCAACATTTTTCTTTGGAATGGCGTATATGCAATTCTTAACACATGCGTTTACATCAAATGTCGATGAATATTGGCACGTATCTTACGGAGGTTACACACGCTCATGCAAACTCGCGCAAGTATACATGAACATAAATAAAAATACGGTAACCATATTTTAAAGAATTTACAATATTATAAGAGTGACGAAGTAAAAATAAGACTTTGAATTAAGTTCAGACTCGAGTCTCACTAACATTAATTAGAATTACTAATTAAATTATCGATCGAATAAGTTTACTATTATTTTTATATATTTTAATATTTTATTGCCAACATTGTTTAATAGTTAAATTGTATATACCCCTTTTTTAATTTCATTTTGTTATATAAACTATTAACATTCAAATGTTGGTTGGTCATGTTGTTGGTATGTATGTTGGTCAAATCGAGCATGTAATTATTAAGCAATAATAATAATTGAAGCGTCCTATAACAATGATTTTTTTATTTGTTATTTGATTTTATGTCACATTCATAGTTTATGTCAAATACACGTATTACATAAAATTAGTAGATGTTCCGTTTTCACGAAAAAAAATATGGTCATACGTAAATGATTGTGCATTCAAACTTGAACGTGTTTAGCCTTCTTATACATCTTATATATAGTATTATGTATTATATATAGTTTTTTTATAACAATAACAACACAATACCTAAGTATTCTTTGTCATTTTTTTTTCCCTGGAACAAGTACTCTTTTATATCTTACAATGAAACACAAATGAAACATATTGTCGATTTCCGTTACCGACCTAAAATACAACGCTTTTGATGTTCCGCACAGCGTGATTCAAAACTAGTCTGTATCACTTTACATATGAGTTGTGAAAACGCATGATTGCCGGATGCTTCCTGCGGGGGGAAGGTAGTGAGGACAAACGATTTTAGAATTCAGACAAACCATAAATATTGGGATGGCTCTGAAAAGAAATTGTATCGAAATATCAACATCTATGTCCTACACATAATTTTGTGTCCGGTTAATTATCATTAAACCCCCTGTGACCGCTATTGTTACTGAGTGGCAATCAGTTTTGCTAGATGTAGCGGAATTTTGGGCACGAAGCAGCATAATGGAGACGACCCTAAAATCAGTAAATATAACGGAATGTGAGGGGTTTCAATAATTTCGATGGCTTCCTTCAGCTCTTGCCTTCTCAACACAACATCTAGTGAAACTGAATGGTCATTTAATTGTTGGCAACACTGATGACAATGTAACAAAACTATGTATTATACTATCAATGTGACATAACAAGTTCAGCAGACAAACGACAGAAGGATGGTGACACACATATATAGATGTGTGTGTGCGTGATTATATTATTGTAGTAATGCCACACCGATTTGGACGCATAGAGATGCCCAACACGTCGCAGTTTAGCGCGGAACAATCTTGATTGTCAATAAATTTTCAACGGGATTACCACAGAATACGAAATATACAGACACGAGCTAGCCACAAAAAGTCATTAATCGCACAATAACTCAGTGTTACGGATCGACATACATTATACAAGTCGTTTCACTCTACATTAATTGGTCAAAATATAAGACATTTTACACCATTAACAATACTTAATGAAGCATCCAACAGAAAGCTACTTTATAAAAGATATTTTAATTTATCATGTAAAATTAAACTTAAGTCAAAATTTTGACGTACACTTGGCCGAATATAAAAGCAAAAAATAAAACTGCTGTAATCGACAAACATATACAGTCAGTTCTCGACTTACGACCATTCGCACGGACGACGAAAATCTTACTAACAAAAAAAAAATTATAATTGTGTGTTTAAATTGTTTTGTTCATCGTATATTGTAAACTTACATATTTACACAATAAATTTCCTCTTTCATTTATAGCGTGTTCATTCATTTTTTTTATTTTTATTTAACAGGCATGATAAATAACTGCGTATTGATTTTACACAATTCGAATCCTATAGATGCTACCTATGAATTTAATTTGAGTCAATTCATTGTGATAAGAGTGTAAGATATGAAGTCATGACTGAGATTGAATGTAAAACTTTTTTTACGGTGTCAATTTGAATTTTCCGTATGAAATTCGACTTACGACCAAGGGTGAGGAACGCAACCCTGTGTAAGAGAATTGACTGTATAAAGACCGAATAAAAGTTTGCAACATCGGCTATTAACAAGAATAATTTATAATACTGTTTTTTTAGTATAAAGAAACTGTAAAGTCAATTGCATCTCACTTATTTGTTCTATTGTTGAACTGAGAGATAAGTATACCTTGGAATGATTTAATATTTATGTCTCGTAATTAGTTTTACAAAAATCAGTTGTATGTCAAAAATATGCAATAATATATTTTACGGTATGTTGTTTCCAAAATTTTAGAGACTTTTGGAGACGTCCTGTATTATGTGCAATACAATAGATTTTATACGGCAGAATATTGAAGTATGTATGGCGTTTGTATTACAATAGAGCCATTGGTAAGGTACAACATTTGCGACCCGGCGGGGTTTAAACATTCAACCAGACAGGATATTACAGTGCCTCAGAAAATAGCTACGCCATCCATACTGTCTATAAAATACACTATTTTTTGCAGTGAATACGTTCGTAAATTGTGCAATTTTAACTGTTGTATATTACTTTTAACAGATATATTTTTTCTTCAATAATTTTTTCAATATGCCTTCATTCGGATGAGAAGAAGTATTACCTAATAACAACACGGTTTTCAGTCGTAGTCCTTTACGCTTTGAAAGTTTTCTCTCTTCAGAAATCCATTTGAAACAATCTTCTTCTCAAAGTTATTTCAATTCATTCATGCTGTTTTCTGATTACATTAATCAACAGGAAGATATTTTTTTTCGGTCGCCTTAAATGATTGATTTTGTTATATAAACAACCAAAAGTTTCAATTTATGAGTTGCAGATGCATTTGAGCAAAAGACTAGAAAGACAGGACTGACTTTTTTCTTGGTGAAACAAGCGTTTTTTTTGACAAATCTATCTTGTTTGCATTATAGATTTGCAATTTATTTACATTTACATTTTTTTACTTGCATATATTTTCTTTGAAATTGGATGCAGAAATTATCAGAAACTTCGACACAACCACTGCGGTGTTATCCTTATATTAAAAGTGCTTGATATCCTTCCTTAAATTTAGTTAGCCATTTAAATAAGGCATTGCAATTTCCTTGTAACTTCAATTTTTCATTAAAAAAAAATTGAATTTTTTCATCCTCATCCGACTGCAGATTGGTATTTCTCTGCTCGTATTAGACAAAACCATTCAAATAAGACTGATTCTAAATTCTTGTATGACAACATTCTCATACTCTTTCGTATGAAAAGATCTGCAGTACTATCACAATCTCATATGGACGCATCTAGCATCTGTTTTATCTAACTATTGTATGCGAAGATTAAGGAACGGGTCTTCGATCAAATGAAAGAATCGAATTCGATCAAACTATTGAAAAACATTTGAGATATTTAGAATAATATCCTAATTAGCCGCGTTCAACAAATTGTACCAAGGTGTTGTGTAGTCGTGTTAAAATATATAGGCTACCTTAAAAAATACCGAAAACTGATCAAACATAATTCTTTTAAACATAATTTTTTTCTTCATCTAATTCGTAAAGAAGTTTTTTTCGTATGTAACGTTTCAAGCTACGTTTTTATTGACTCACTTTTACACTTATATCTATTTGATATTTTTTTTCAAGCACGGATAATCCCCATTTGGATAATCGAAAACACGATATACTTGTCAAATATATATATCTATATGTATTATAATGCATACCACTATACATAAATGTATTAAATTTAAAAACAAGTATGTATCGAGCAACGCTAATTTTACATTCAAATGGTAATAAAAACAAGCCAACTAAACAAAAATAAGTAAATGAGAATACAGCTGTTCACCATTTGAAAACTCGATGTCCTCAAATAATATGTACGTAAACAAGAATTAAATACAACAAATTGTGAAGAGTGTTATTTAACGAAATGGTACATGAAATGTATACTGATGATGAGGGAATTGTACTTATCATGCTGCATGGAGTATTAATTGTTACAAACAGGTGTGGATCTTGTAATTAGCCAGAGTTACGTTTCGACTCATAAAATAGTACTAAATTTGAAATAATAACATGAAACATTATTATGGCATTCATGAAAATGTCATAAAATCTAGAATTAATTTTACTCCACTGGCATTTATAAATCATACAAAAGTAACTAGATGCCTATATTATTTTAATGTTACTTTTGTGGCAAGATGATATTTTATAGCTTAACCTTTTTGCTGCTAAGCGACGATATATCGTTGTCTATGATACTAACGAGAAATGCTAAAAACGATCATTGTTCACGTCATTATGTCAAAAAGGAAAACGATTTTGACTACATAATACTGTAGTATACAAGATACTTTTTTATTTTTATTCAAATATTTTGTAGCGTTACAAATCGTATTTTGGCGATAGAAAATATTAAATAATATTATAATGCCTAGGCTATATTTATACAAATCCCCTCATTGTATATTTTCACGTAGAATGGCACCAGTGCTATTATTCTTTACTATGTTTTTTCAATAATTAGATGATAATATCGTCGCTAATTGTTTGGTAACTGAATACAAACGCAAAAGGCAAATAGTGTTTTTATAAATTAAATTAAGCTTTATATATCCAGTCCAATTTTTCGATATTTGACAAGCATAATATTGACGGGATATAAATAATATAATGAAAAAAATTTTACTGTATTACGTATGAACAAAGTAAATACAAAAATATTTTCGTAATAACTATCCTTCAAAATGATACATGGAAAGTGTTATATTTTTTAAATAATTATTCAATTACTTAGGATTCAGAAACATATATCTATTCAAAGATTACGATAGCATCAATTATAATTGAGAACTTACATTTGTAAAGTCTATGAGCTGTGTTATGAGCGTCCCATCGGGTCGCTGAAACTCCAATGTTACCGTGTCTTCACTGACATTCGAAGATATTGTCTCTTCCACGACATCACCACCCTGAAAGAATTTAACCATATAACCAATTAAGAAAAATCATATTCCATCAATCAGACCAACGAGTCGTCTTATGAGTTAGCATTTATTAACAATACATATCAAATAATATTTCTACAGATTCAACTAGGTTTTTGGTGATGACTATTGCAGTAGTCACACAATTAATTTTCAAGACCAGCTTGTGAATAAAAATAGTCTAGAGAATGGGGTAGCAACTGAAATATCTAATAACATTTTATCTCTAAAAATGTATAATTTGGAATAAAATTATTCGATATTATTAAACGAGTATTTCTACTTGTTTAATAATCAACATGATTAACATATTTCTACTAGACACATAGAATTTTGCGTTTCCAGAGACTAGCTTTATGTTGGATATTATTGTAAATATATTATAAATCATTTAAACTTTTTTTTTTTAAAGTCAAATAACGTTTCTAGCTTGTGACTGTATATTATGCCTAAATGTGAATCGAATACATATGTAAATATTACTAGTTTACCTTTTAAACAAACGTAATGAATACATTCATTGACAAAGTTGTGTGACATATATGCATTATCTACAAATGTTAAAGATCATCGGGTTCAACAAAAATTTGAATGTGACAAAATGTGGCTGTAATTATGATGTCAGAAATCATAACCTAAAAATACAGATGTCTTGTCAACGTCCGTGTATTAAGTAGGTTTTTACAAATATGCAACATTTTTGTATAAACAAATTAATACAATATTTATTGATTCAATGATTACAGCTTTTATAATAAATCTTAATCGGAATGGATAATTAATTATACACCAAACGTAAATAATACTCTACAGTATCCGATTGACAAGTTAAATTAAATGTGTTCTTGGCAAGTGACAGCCTTGACCAAATGAGAGAGTTAAACGCAGTTAAGCGTCGAAATTTTGTCACTATATTGAAATGACAACATGGTTCGTGTTAAATGTCAAGTAAATAATTTTCCTGTTTCATATTTATGACGAAAACAACATAAATACAATGTTTAATAAAATCAACAAAACTGTTGTATTACCTGATTTTTGACATTTATAATTAGTTGAGTATTTACAATATCTATCACAAAAATTACTAGCACCGAAAACAATTTCACGTATTGCGCACTTTTATTCACTTTACACATTTTCACGACAACCATAATTTATTTATTCAGCATCCAACCGCAACTATAAACAGACACCCGACGGCCATATTACCAGCTGACACACTGACAGCACCGGTAAAGTTACCAAGAATAGATTAAATATTTCCCCACAGTAACACAGTACTGAAAAATATATTCCATACTTTTTAAAGCAAAAAAATTAACGTGTAAAAAAATAAAACATTCACAACATTTTTTTAAACTCGTATATTATTTCTACCAGATAAATGACATGATTTTATCGTTTTCAAGGCTACAAAGAGGTTTTTTTTTCTTTAACATTCAAAAGTTGACATTATTTATTATAATATGGGGATTTTAAAAAACACTTATAATATTACTGGCAGTCTAAAAATTAAAAAAAAAAAATTACTGACTCAAGCAAAAACTTTATTTGTACATATGGCGTTTTTTAATATTGAATGGTAGGGTTTTTCAATCTACAAGGCGCCAAAGTTTGAAAAAATTAAGAAAGTACGCGTATTAATTTATTAAAAAATTAAATAGTGGAGAGGCGCGAATTTTTTTTTTCGGAAAGGCGTAGTAACAAAAATGTTGGAAACTGCTGTTTATATGGTAATGTGGTATAATAACAGATTATAAAATAGATTTGGGTTTTTTGATTCGCCATGTTAGATTTGCCTGCATCATTATTTTGAGCTTTGAAAGCAAATGGAAAGCTTTTTTAATATTATATCAAATTACTATAAAGGAATAAAGGAAGGTTCTTCTTCATTTTTCTGTTGTTTTATAGAGAAGTTAGTCATTTGATGTCGTTTGTCTTTTCCTGTTTTGTTCAGCTCGCCGTTCTGTTATTGATTTATATAAAAATAACATTTTTCGTCTTGCCTTTGAATTTCCGCTGGAACTGGAACTGGAACTGCTCGACGAGACGGAGCTCGGTACGTTTACCGCATCTCGATATCGTTCGCC